>OY744540.1:42530707-42738207 GCA_963556195.1 Sepiola atlantica
AAATCAAATAACACTCAATTTTCCCTAAAATGGTCTATACTGAAAAAATCAAAATCCTACACACCGGGCTCAAAGAATTGCCACCTATGCACATCAGAAGCACTAATGATACTCACAACTGCAATAGACAAAAACGTTATAAACTCAAGAAACGAGATAATTTCCAGATGCCAACATAAGAGGAGATTTAAATACGCCCAGCTTGTAACCCCAATAGACACCCCCCGCCCCAGAACATATAAATGCACATAGCCCAACATAGTCTTGCCCCCCAGATATCTAGACCATCCTCACTCCTCTATCAGATTTATTTTTAACCCAATAGCAAAACATATAGTTAATTACACAACCACACGACCTCTTTAGCATTGATCTTCCACTACGGATAGACCCCACTGCCCGACCCACATCTCTCAACAAATATCAACCTAGTACTAAAAGACTAACAGCTCAATAATACTCCCTGGCGACAAGATAATTCAATATGATGTAAGATAAGTTAATATAATATTAATCTAGATTCATACACTGAATTCCACCTTTTAACCCTACTAGAATCAGCTAACATAATTTAATATAATATTGGGTTACGCAAAATTATAACCTGCTTTGCCTTCAGAATAAAACACTCACAATTTTAATACATCTGCTCTGAAAATAATATTCCTCCTTTTGAAAATAATAATAATAATAATAATAATAATAATAATAATAATAATAATAATAATAATAATAATAATAATAATAATACAACAACAACAATAAGAATATCAATTACGGCTACATATTAATCCCGCTCACATATCTCCCTATCTGATAGCTTCACCGCACTTAGAAACCTCCTTTAACCTCAAAATATAAGCAACTGAATCCCCCCACCCCATCCCACAGGCACACCTTAGCTGATCACTCAAACTTGAATTTATAGACTTCACTAATCCCCCAACTCCACCCACTCCTTCACACTACCCATAAAATATTAACCGCACACATTATTCCTTTTTGACCTCGGTGGATCCGGTTCTATTCTCTTTAGTCGGCAAACCTCCTTACCCTAAGCAGAATATTTTAGATGATATATAAAACTTTTGAAACATTTATCTGCCAGGGAAGCCAGGAATTGAAGGCAGATATGAACTTTTCCACATAACGCCTTTCAACAGACAATCTTAATCTCGGATTTGCCGAATTGAATATTTAAAATACCAATCCAGGATTTTTACTTGTAACTCCACGGAAATATATTATAACGGAGTACGAATCCATACGAACCAAGTGAGATATTTTGAACTCTCCACCTTTTACTTGTAAATTGTTAAAAAACTTTCTTCAATTCTACAAACTGTTACTTTTACTATTATTTACCTTTTTTGTTTTTTTATTCTTCAATTTTTCAAAGTGAAATGGAACTAGGTAATATTTAATCGTTATAAATACCATATTATCAGATGTTATCCTCTGACGAGAAGAGTTTTATCTTTGAAAAACCATAGTTTAAGGATTAATGTAACTCCTTGCATCTGAACTTTCGATGTAATACAATTTGTATTAATTTATGTAACTTTATGTAATTTTGTACAATTTTTTATCTTCATCTTTCTTTCTTTAAAATTGATTGCTCTACTCAACGTATTGAGCTTTATTTTATCGAGATAGATCACTCTACGATATTTCACTTCTCGTTAATTCTATTATCATTAGTATATATATATATATATATATATATATATATATATATATATATATATATATATATATATAAAGTAGGTTGAGATAAATAAAATTAGCACATTATTTATATCAGTTCAACAAATATTTGGGGGACGATCGTTTCTAAAACGATTTGGAATATTTTATTTTATATTATTTTAGATGATACCAAAAAGTCTCTTATTTAGCGAACCTCATAACATTACAAATAGAAGTCAAGCAAGAAAACCATCAAATTTCATAATTTCTTTAAAAAAAAACATATATCATATTATAGTGTTGTGAAGAGGTCCGGAAAGAAAGACACAAACTCGGGATTAAGTGGTATTTCTAGTGAAGAGGAAGAGATCATGTAGTCCGTAAGGTAGATACCACAACACTCCGATCCAAGCAGGAGTCTCAGTATCGTTTCCTTCTTGGATTTATAACGATAAGATCCGGAGATTTCTGTTTCTTTTTAGATTGTCGCTGTTCTGGGGCTGCTTCGGGTCTCTATATATCAAAAGTGTCGTATACAATATCCATAACTTCTTCATCTTCCTGGCGAGTGCTATCGGTGAAATCCGACAGTCGTTTATAATTTGATTTAGGTGTCTCTTATTAAAGAACTGGAGCCCTTGGATTATGTAAACTATATTTCCAATTCTTTTTCTATCGTAAATAGTTCCCAGAAAATGTGTTATTTCTAAATATCTTGAAAAATACCTTTTTCTCCTGGGATATAACGTTTTTTTTTTGTACAATAGAGGTTCGTCCTTGTCTGGTTTGTTTTGGCAGCAATTTATCGAAAACATCTAATCTTACGCGCAAACATAATTTCTGTAAGAGATGGTGTGTTAACATTTGCCGTGATCCTGTATACCTGTAAGAACTGCTGCAGGGTCTTTTCTGTGGGAGTACCGCAAACTTTCCTCGGGGATTTTTTTAATGTGTCTACAAAACGCTCTGCCTGGTAATTTGACCTCAGTTGTTACGGGGGTCGTGATGTGTCTTATCTGGAAAATATCACAGAACTCTTTAAAGTCGGCTGACGTAAATTGAGTTTGTTGTCACTGACCAAAAAATCGACCACCCCAAAACCTACGAACAATTCGTGTCATTTGGTAAAATTATCTACTATAACTAGATAGTGTAATAAAAAACACGTGTTACTTGGAAGCCAAGCTTTATTCAACTAAAAAGAGGAATACAAAATGGTGGCAGATATGGCCAGTTTTATACACGTCAGCTAACGACTTCCGGCTCCGGGAGCACGTATGGAAGCCCATACGAATGTAATATAACATTCTTCCTTGCTAGAAAGAAAAAAAGTGTCTTCAATAATTTAAGTTTTACCTTTTTTTTTTTTTTCAAGTATCACTAAAAAAGTAAAACAAGAAATTAACTTAAAATTTTTTTTTACTTGCTACTCCAGCCAATCTCCATATCGATTGGGAGGTTTTGTGTACCCGACTGGATCGCCTTAGTTCAGGCTGGGCCAATGTATCATCATAGGCCCCGTTATGACATGTCTTTGATACCTGACTGGATCGCCTTAGTTCAGGCTGGGCCAACGTGTCATAGGCTCCATTATGGCATTGTATATTATTCTGTACAAAGTGGTTCCCTCTCTCTTGTTCCTCAATAGGAGACCTTACAATTGTCTGGGCTTCGGGACAGGGTGCTAAGAAATTGCGCAAATACGGGATTACCTGGAAAACGGTCTCGGTGCGCGCTTTGCAGGGTTGGGTAGCACAAAAAAATGGCAAGATGGCGTCGGTGACTTAATATTACCAGCTGATCACGTGAAATCTCGTGTTCTCTCGCGCACACGAGAGTCCGGTTTGAAATAAAAGCGGGTTGCTGGAGGCAAAACGGCAGAGGGGAAAACGCAGTCAACGGAAGACGACGGCGACGCTTTTAAAGAAGAAGAAGAAGAAGAAGAAGAAGAAGAAGAAGAAGAAGAAGAAGAAGAAGAAGAAGAAGAAGACGTTTAGAGAAGAAGGCGGTGTGCACTAATCCACTCTGGATTGCGAGTGTTGTTCGGTGTCTGCTGAAAAGAATTTCTTGGGCGTTTTCGACCGTCGTCGAGATTTTTTCTGCCACAAGACACAGTAGAGTTTCGTCCATCTGAGTACCTAATGTGTGCATAGGTCGGGTTACTGTTAAGGAGCTCAACTTGGTTTACATAGGGTTCGTTTTTGTTCCTTACAAACCTTCTTAGCAGTACGGGTCCAGGAGTCATTAACCAAGAGGGAAGTGAGTTTCCATGGGAGGAACGGCGCTGGAATGCGAAGAAACGTTCATGCGGTGTGGCGTTAGTTGCCGTACACAACAACGATCTCTGTGAGTGGAGCACCTCGGCAAGTACAAGTTCCCAATGCTTTTCAGACAGGTTACGCGATCTAAGAGCTAAACGAATCGCCTTCCATATAATGCCATTAATTCTCTCTACTTGTCCGTTTCCGGTTGGATGATAAGGACTGGTATTACTAGTGGCAACTCCTTTCTGGGAGAGATAAGATTTCAGCTCCTTGGACATGAAAGATGTGCCTCGATCTGAATGTATATAACTTGGCATTCCACATAGGCTAAATAGCAAATCTAAACATTTGATCACTGTTGCTGCATGCATATTGGGACATGGAAAAGCAAAAGGGAAACGAGAGTATTCATCAACTATAATTAATAAATAACAATTAGTCGATAAACTAGGCAGAGGACCTTTGAAATCAACACTGAGTCGTTCCATAGGTTTTGTTGCCTTTATAAGAGTTCCTTTTGGTAAGCGATAGAATTGAGGTTTTAGCTCTGCGCAAATCCTACAAGAAGCACACATTTTTATCTCTTCTGTAGAAAAGGGGAGATTCCTTGCTCTTACAAAATGAAGCAGTCGAGTTATCCCCGGATGACACAGTCCATTGTGGAGATCAGCGAGTGTAGATGTATTGAAGGTTGAACAAGTGTATGCCCGGGAAAATGTGTCAAGGACCACATTATCTTTACCAGGATGATGCTTGATAGTGTAGCTGAATGCGGCAAGTTCCAGTCTCCATTCATGGATTTTTGCATTCTTAATTTTCGTACGTCTTTTACTATCAAACATAAAGGCTACTGACCGCTGATCGGTAATCAAAGTAAAGTGGCATCGTGTCAGATAATGGCTCCAATTACGCACTGACTCAATAATTGTAGTCGCTTCTTTTTCTACGATGTGGTATTTTAGTTCACTGTCCTGTAGTGTTCTAGACATAAACGCCACCGGTCGTCCTCCTTGATTAAGAACGGCGGAAATCGCAACATCGGACGCATCACACTCTACCTCAAAGGGCAAGTTTTCATCCACCGTCTGCAGAGTAGCCTTTTCTAATTCTATTTTCAGCAAGTTGAATGATTTCAAGGCTTTCTCTTCCAATGGGAATTTTCTGGCGTTTTTAGCGGTTCAATTTTGTTAGAAAATTCATGTATCCATTTTGCATAGTACGCAAACATTCCAATTATCCTTTTAAGTGATTTTAAGTTCTCGGGTGGATGAAGCTCCTTTAATGGGCGAAGTCGCTCTGTATCAGGCTTGATGACACCATTCCCAACACAGTACCCCAGCACGTTAATAGAAGGCACCGACTTTACAGTCTTTGATTGGTTAAGAGTAAGTTTTCTCCGACCGACAGTTTCTAGGAACTGCTTTACATTTTCATCATGTTCCTCCTGAGTATGTCCTGCAATTGTTACATTGTCAAGGTACGGGAAAGTACCACGCAGGTTCCCCTCTTTTACTATACTGTCCATAGCCCGTTGGAAGGCAGCGACCCCATTTGTAACTCCAAACGGAATTCTACAAAACTGATACAAGCAACCATTTGCCTCAAACGCGGTATACTTTTTATCAGCCTCATTCAGCGGCACTTGGTGGTAGGCACTTTTAAGATCAAAAGTGGAGAATACCTTGTATTTTACAAGATCATTCACCATGTCGTCTATCCTTGGCAATGGGTAGGCATCTAATTCTGTGTATTGGTTAATTGTTTGTGAATAATCCACACACATCCGCTTTTTATGTCGGTGGGTGGGGTCCTTCGCTACCACTACTTGGGCTCGCCATGGTGATATGCTGGTTTCGATTATGCCCTCAGAGAGTAGATGATTAACTTCCTCTGCAATGAATATCTGATCGTCCTTGCTAAAACGTCTGGATTTGGCAGCTATTGGTTTGCAGTTTGAAGATACATTTTGAAAAAGAGACGGCTCTTCTATTTTTGCTGCGGCCAATGCACAGAGGGGGGGGGGGACCTCTATCCATAGTTAACTCGGGACGGGGCCCGCCGTATTTGAAAGTTATACTTTGATGTTGACGCAAGAAATCCTGGCCAAGTATTAAGTCTGAACACAGATTTATCAGAATACCGAGCCGTGTAGCAACGTACAACTGGTTATTAAGATCGAGAGCTAGATTAACAACAGCATAGCCCTTGGAACGAGTATTCAAGGTTTTCTGAGCCATAGACGGATAAACTTTTAGTTTTAGTTCCTGCACAATTCTTTCGTTAAGATAGCTGTCAGTACTGCAAGAATCCAGGAGAGCACTTAATCTTGTCCCGTTAATAGTCGCATGCGTTGCAGCTGGCGCGAGTCCTTGTGGTATGTTTGAAAATGTGGTCAGTAAGTGATAACCGACCAATGTTGCCACTGAACTTGAAGACTTAGATTTGCACACGCGGGCATAATGTCCTTTCTTGGAGCATTTATTGCAAGTAGCCTCGCGGGCGGGACAGCTATCCCTTGAATGATAGGAGAAACCACAAAAGAAACATTTACGATTCTTATATGTTGCAGCTGTAGCCGATTCACTGGGAGGAACTCGAGGACTAGAACAACTACATTAACATACCCGTAGTGATCCTGGGTCCACGACCGGAGTTGCATACGGATCACTATTACGCTGGGCTATATCCAACGCGGAGGCTTGGCTGTATGCCGTCATTTATTTTCCAGAAGCCGCTGTCGTATTGAAGGCGAGGATATTCCAGAAATGAATGCGTCACGCATTGCTTCGTCGCCACACTCCTCTGCACTGTGGTCGCGGAAGTTGCAATTCCTTTTTAGTTTCTCCAACTCTCGGAAAAAATCGTCCATCGTTTCTCCCGGCTTCTGCCGTCTGGTTGCTAGTATATGTCTTGCAAAGACTTCATTCGGTGTTTTAATAAACAAGCTGTCCAGCTTTGCTATAGCAGCATCAAAGTTCGTACATGTCTCTATAAATTCATAAACATTAGAGCTCATACAGCTTAACAGGAATTGTATTTGTTTGGTATCCTATCTTCATAATCTTCAAGGTAATTACTTAATATTGCAGCTGTCGGTAGACTGGGATCAATGTCTAGGCATTTTGATTTCCATGTCACATCCATTTTAGTATCGTGATAGACTTGAAAAAAATCTTTTTTTTTAGTTGAATAAATTGTAATAAAAAACACGTGTTACTTGGAAGCCAAGCTTTATTCAACTAAAAAGAGGAATACAAAATGGTGGCAGATATGGCTCCGGGAGCACGTATGGAAGCCCATACGAATGTAATATAACTCCTAGAACGGGCCCGCAAAGTTCAAGTGTATCCTTGACCAAGGTCAATCCAGTTTTGACGACGGACTATGTTTAATAGGTGGTTCCTTTGCCGCTAAGGCATAGCCTTTGCACGTATCGGTAATGTTTTAGTGTCATTGTCAGTGTACGTAGCTGCGCATTAAGCGTTTCATCATATTTGTTCCTGTGTGGCCAACATGAAAATCCTTCAGGTTTTTGTGGATGACGACTCTCGTTTTACAGAGGTATATCGTCACATAGAGAAAAAACTGTATCAAATGTATTGGTCCTTTCCTGTAATTTCTTTTATTTTTGTTATGTTAATGAACTCATCATCGAGGGTTTCATGTTTTATTTCATGTAGGGTCACAAAATAGTTTTTTTTTTATTTCCTCATCAATTCTGTAGGGAAGCAATCATGAAATATTCCAGTGGCTCTCTATGTCTCGGAACCAATCTTGATAATCCATCAGCGTCACAGATTTTTTTATGGTAGATATTCCATCATAAAATTGTAGTTCAGTAGGATTGTCCCCAATCTCTGCGGTATTTGCCGTGTATACGGACATACCTTTTTTGAACCGAAAATGCTGGGTAATGGTTTGTGATCAGTTTGCAACGTAAAAAAAAAACTTGCGTGTATGTAACGGTGGAAATTGCTGACTGAAAAGATTATTCCCAATTTGGGAGTAATATTTCTCAGCTGTAAGCAGCATCCTCGGTGCATGGCGATGGGCTTGTGAGTTGCGTCTGAAATTTTATGAAAGATGCATGCTCCTATTCCGTACGAGCTTGCGTCGCTAGCAACTACACATTTAGAGCTGATTGGCGACCGAGAATTGTGGTGTCGCCCCGTTCGGTTATCGAGATGGTTCCCAGAGTGAGTCGTAGGCCATCGTTGAAACTCCTCGGTAGAACAGTTCAAGCTGATTATTTCAGATTTGTTAGCGTTAACAAACAAACCAATTTCAGTCAGAGCTGAGACGATCCGTTCAATGTCGTGGAGCACCGAGTCGATAAAGCCACCTAAAGTGGTGTTGATCGGTGACGAGGAAGATTGGGCAATGTCGTCTACGGCCAGATAAAAAGGGGGCCTATTGGATCGCCTTGTTGGACGCCTGAAGCCGACGTGATAGGGTTGTTTTCGCACTATAGGAGACTAGGTTCAGCGTAAGCTGTGTGAGAAAGACGATAGATATTAAGGGCCCGACGGTGGCACACGTTAAGAAAATGATCTCTGCGCACCGTGTTGAAGGCATTTGTCATATCTAACTTAACTAGTATGGTGTCTTTCTTGTCGAAATTAGATGCTGCTCTGGTGGCATGAGCCGCAGCCTTGCAGTCCATTGGGACGCCGACGCTTAGTTGAACTGGTTGAAATTCGGGCGATAGACGTTTTGACGCCTCAAAACAGACAACTTTAGTAGCAAGTCTGCGGAAGATGTTTACCGACAGATATCGAGCGTATCCCGCCGCATTTTTTTGCGGAGAGCGTTAAGTTAGCGGAAGAAAAAAAGATCACGTGCAAACTTCAGAAATTGGCCGTTAATAATTGTGTTGCTGAGACGGGTTATAGTTGAGCGAAGGCGAAGACCTGCTTCAGCCGTTAAGGGAGCTGTGAGTTTTTTCAAGTGCCCGGGTCGAAGATCGTCAATGCAACCGCTGCTGCTTAGTTGAAATGACTTGTGTGCGGACATAACCTGTTCTGCCGAAACGTCCTATGTGTCAGTCTCATCGAAAATGGGAAGTGTTCGTTGCGACCGGTGGATGTTTCAGTCGAAGAGCGACTAATACTCCTTCCGATAGACAACACGACCGAGTCGCCAGAGGTTACGATTCTTACGGCTAATTTCTGTAATGTTAAATTTGGTCCACTTTCTAACTTGTTTAGAACCCCGCATCTTTTCCTGATACAAGTCTTTGCACGAAAATTAAACATTTAAAGTTATCCGCGCTAAGTTCAACAGTGTTTATTAACAATTAACGCGAAAATCGAGTAGTCTTCGCTGTCTTTTCTGATTAAGTTCATGCACTTCCACCTTTTGTTGTTTTAGCTGTTGTTGCATATGGTATTTAACGAGTTCTGCTATAGTTGATTTGAAATTTTTCATGTTTAGATGTGTCTTTATAGAATACGGCTTTTAGAAGTTTCTTTTTTATATTACACTGCTAACGTAATATTAGTTGTAAAAAGAGAAAGAAAAAGTATAAAACCTTTTTGTCGACAAAAAAGTCACTTTTTATTTTTTAGTAAGTTTTTCACGTAACAGTATTTTTAAAAGTTAGCACTTTAGTAAAAAATAAGGTTTATAATTTCGGCGGTAGTATTTTTTTTTAAAGAGAAAAAAGATAATGTATTCCTCTCTTGTTACAAATTCACACCAGAAAATTCGAGAGAAATAAGTTGGTTTCTTCGTAAGAAAAAATAAAAACGGGAAATCACTTTGGCTAAAAAAAATCAAACTACGGAATTTTTTTCTTAGTTCACCGATAAAGCCTGTTTTTAAAACTTTGGAGGTTGTCGGATAATTTCGCCGTTGATTTCTCCACGTTCGTCCTTTTTAAGGTTCTCAAGTAAAAGTGCCTTAATGTTCTTCATAGCCAGTGTTGTGGACCTGTAAGGGGTTCGGAAAAAAAGACAAGAACTAGGGATTAAGTGAAACAAAGTATATTGAAGAAACCATAAGTACAACATATAAAGAGAGCGGTTGAACGTCTGTCTGACTGCCAGTTGTTCCAACATCAAAAGGCATGTGCCCCGGTATTTATAGTGAAGCGGTAGAGTCCACGTAGTCCGCAAGGTAGGTACAACAACATAACCTCTTAGTATATAATTGTACACCACTCTATTTATAACACGTATAATGAAAATAGTATTTATAATAATAGACTAGCGAAAATAGACTCCCTATCGGTCGTCTATTTTTGCTAGGCTGTCGCGTTCTTGGGTGGTGAGACATCTTTAGTTAAAACAACATTTTTTTTTAATTTGTCTCCGAATACTTTTTGTTTAAAAAGGAAAAAAAAATGTAAAAATAAAATTACGATGAAATAAAAATAAAAATATTGATATTTAATATCATAATTAAAATGAAATATTAAATATTCAATAATCTAAATTAAGTATAATATAATTATATAAATATTTATATAAAAATATACACTAAAATTATAGGGAATAAAATTCAAGAAAAAGGGAAAAGTAATGAAAAAACTAATTATTTAAAATATGTTTTTTTATTGAAGTCGCTCCAGACAATGTATGAAACCACTTGATGTAAGGAGCTAAATAAAACTACTTCAAGGTCAAAAGCTAGCCAACGCTAAGTGTTAGATGGAGAGATTCCGACTCAGAAAACAGCAATCCTTCCCCCTTTGTCAGAAACATCGCTCATGAAATGTGAGGACTAAAGGACAAAATAAGGGAAGCGAGAGTTACGAGGATACCGAGAGTAAACCCAAGGTCCAGTTTCTACTCTCCTAGTTTTATGGAGTATATCTTATATCCATATTAATTTTAAAAAAACAGACATATCAATAAAAACAGATAAAAGACCCTTTCATTTAAAAACAAAAATTACCAACATGGACAAAAAAAAAATAATTAGATAAAAATATAATAAATAAAAAATAAATAAAAAGCAATTAAGAATGAAACTTAGATGCACATCGTTCTTAGATTTAGATCATGTAACATTGTTCTGATCAAATGTCCAGTCAGTACAGGAGAATAGGGAAACAAATATTGTTGGTTATAATCTTCATTGAATGTGATGAGGACAACGTTGAAACCAGTTCAAGTAAGAGTTAATATTTAAATACGTTTTCATAATATGAAAGTTAATAGATCAAAGTCAAACCAAACTGAAGTCTTCTTAGAGTATATCCAGGAATTGTAATCCTATAATTGGTCAAATATGTTCAATTCAACCGAAAAATGGCAAAAATCCAACTACCAATATTTCCTTCAGACGAAATTCAAACTCCAGTATAATTCAGTTTCAAAATAACGGTTTTCTATTTAAAGGAAAATAACTTTAGTCTCATAACTAAAACCCTTTTATTAATGTAAAATTAACAATCAAAGCGTGATAATGATACTCACAGATTGAAAAATATATATTAAAAAAACAATATATATATATATATATATATATATATATATATAATACATATATATATATATATATATATATATATATATATATATATATATATAAAATAGCTGACTCAATAGCAAAATAATATTATACTATAATTTAAAAAAATAGTGGTAATTAAATATATTTTTATAATGGTTGAATTAAGGATTTAAAAATACAGATTATTGAATTTTAAAATATGGGACCTATGATAATCTTTATGAATCAAAAATGATAATTAAAGAGACAATATTAATTTATTATTATCTATAATACCTGATAAAATAAAATGATAAAACAGTATTTTATAAGGAAAATAAATTATTAAAAATGAAGCTAAAAATTAAATGCAATTGAAATATATATATATATATATATATATATATATATATATATATATATATATATATATATATATATATATATATATATATATGAGAGAAAGAGAGAGAGAGGAGAGGGAGAAAGAGATAAAGTGTTAAAGCTAAGTATATTTTATTATACATACTGCATTTAACTACTAAAAAATAATACATAATACAACAATACTGTTTCAGTAGTGATAGACAATATTTACAAAGTCTGTTTTACTTTTATTGTGAGTGTATTACAAAACTCGAACAAATAATTGGAAAAGTCGTAAAATCCGTGGCGGCTCTGAAAAACTGCATCTTCTCAAACCTGGGAAAGTTCTGCAAGAGTTTCACAAATGCCACCAACAGCCACACATTCTTGTTGTTTCCTGTTTTCCTTTTCTCAGTCTATGTGGTGTCAGCAAACCGAAAATAAGGGTCTTTTATTAATTCAAGAGACATTTCCCTGTTGTACTCACTCGTATAAATGTGTGAATTGCGCATCTCAATTGTGAGTATGCAATCCAATACAAAAAATACGAGATAGGCAAAGGCCATTGGACGCGGAATGAGACCAGTCTTCTACTTGAGTGGATTCACTTTGTTTCATTTACTGATTTCAGTTCGAAACTCCCGTACGATTAGTGAATACAACAAAGCACTAAGAACACATGCCAAAGATTACAGCAGCCGAAACGTTGCAAAATAGCAATAAAAGACATGCGCAAACTAGTCCTAAACATATGCATAACAATACCTAACATTTGGGTTAAAATGTAAATACGTAACAGTAATCTAATTCGATAATTTTCAAATAATTTATGTCGCCAACTTTTTCATAATTTCTCACCATTTCTCCAAATGAACACACGCGTAATAAAGGCTGGAGATTTATTATTTAACAGTGCATCTCATTTACAGGCAATTTGAATGTATCTGATTTATGGGGACACACATCGAATGCCGATAAACAATGCATTTGTCAGAACCACATGTTTTTCTAGTGATTACTACGCTAATAAAAATAAGATAAAACCTCGTTTACATTCAGTTAAGGTAGTTTTATAAAACATATATCCGTTTTAATATAAAGTTTAAATATTAGTCAGTCTACTATTTTTTTTACACTAAGGTTTTGTTTATAAGAAGAATTGACTCGCTGTGTTTTGGGAGAAAAATGATTATTATCTTACATTTAATCTTTCAAATATCCTCTTTAAACTTAGGGTTAGCATTGGATTTGGGTTAGGGTTGAACCATGGCCATACCTATAACAGGCCGGCTAGACAGTGCCCGTCGTAATAGTAAACAAGACCAGTTAACTAACTCGCGAACACCTGGTGACGTCATTGACTAAGGTTTGTCGTGGCCGTCGTAATAGTAAATTACTTAAGGTGGCCTCGCTTCTAACTGTGTTGTCCCGTATTGCGTGGGAAATTGTAAGAACAACCAAAAAGTAAATATCTTTCGTTTTCCCAAAGAAAAGGAATTGATTGAGACGTGGATATGTGGAATTAAATGTGATAAATTTTAGCCAAACAAACACAGTAAGTGTTTTTTATATTTCAATATTTGAAGTAAAGACGCCATATTGTTTTGTGTTTTTTGCATATTTTAATTTAATTTTCGCAAAATTATAAAAGATCCTTTTATCAATGTTTTTTTTTAATATAAATCCAGTAAGTTATAGTTAATCAAAGATATTTTTAAAAATCATATTTGTTACATTCTTCGTTGAAATTCTTTTTTGTTGTGTAAAGAGAAATAAAATTAAATTTCAAATACAAACAAGAAGTGAGTTTCATAAATAAATTCATTTAAAGAATAAAAAGAATCCTTTTTCAACGAACAATGTAACAAATGTGATGTTTTTAAATATATTTTGTATATTAAAAATCCCTTTTCAATGAACAACGAACAATTAAATATATAAAAGAAAAATATATAATTAATTATTACAATCAAATATAATTTTATTTTAAACGGACAATTTCTTTAAGAAAGATTTGAAAGTGAACAGTGATTTCTTTTCACCTTGATTTTCTTTGATAAAAATACTAATTGATCGATTTTCATGAATTTTGGTGTACGATATTTTCTGTCTGTTGTAAGGTGGGAAAAATCAGGAAAATACAGCCGATTCATAGTCCGACATTTTATGTTAGAGTGATTTACCAATTTTGAAGTATGTTGTGACCCTGTTTACTGGCCGAAATTAAAAAAACAGAACACGGGTTTAGGTGAACAATATATATTGAAGAAAAGATATGTACAGAGAACAAGAAAAGTGGTATACCAGTCCTGACTGCCAGGGTAGACTGGAGTTCAATCCAATTAATATTTATTCATGAAAGAAAAAACATTTATGAAATGTGGCGCAAGGCCAAAAAAGAGGAATGCGAAAGGTTCGGTCTTCACTAACAAATTTAACTACTCTAACTTAATTAGCTCCATTCAAGATCATGATTCACCAATATACTATACATCCTTCTCCAATCACCAAAAGAATTAGCACCATGAGAATCCTACTTAAAACCCATATATGTAAAATATGCAAAGGGGGGGGGGGTATGGTAATAAAAATTATAAGTACAAAATATATATATGAATATTATTTACAATGAATAAAGGAAGTTAGCAAAAAGACCCCCGATTACTAAACCAGTCGAAATCGAAAATCGAAAAAAGTGGGGTGATGCAGGCCACAACGCTTTATTTACCAACACTCCTTCGAAAATATCGAAGGTTGACCTGCATCTCTGGCAAATCAAGCGCTCTGTCACCTAGTTGGGGACGGGATGGGGAGTTACGAACTAAATTGAGGTAAAATAATAAATAAATTACGGGAAGCGACAAAAATAAAAAGAGGCCATCATGAACTCATTCATACACTAGCTAAGTTATGAACTAAAATTAACAGAAAACATGTCTTTTAGTTACTTATAACTGGTTAATAATCGAAGTTCGTTTTTGCAACCCAATATCCTGTACCTAAGATACGTCTAAATACCACTCCAATCTAGCTCCTGTCACTCTACATAGTCACGCATCTCTCACCAAAATCTGCTGAAGAGAGTCTCGCCTTCTCTGCCCTAATGCAAGTTTTCAGGTAATATTTGAAAATCGCAATAAGGTCGAGAGAAGGGAAGGTCTCAGCTCCATAGACTGTCTTCATACGAATTTTCCATATCGCGTCATTCATAACGGTTAGTATGCTTAATAACACAAAAGTCTGTTGTCGGAACCTACTTGCTACATACATTGATAGGTTCCAGGTCAAAAGACGATACGTTAAGTATGCGAACCATGAGACCTGCAACAAGCCTAATCAGCAGTACAACGATGCGACAATAAAAGAAGGCGTGACTGAAATAATAACGAAGGTCGCAAGTCACTGTTAACCTCCAAAGCAGCTCTTACTGCTCGACACGTGCACTCGCTTCGCACACTCCGTTTCTCTGAGACGGTACGAGACTCGCTTTTTATAATATCCAGTCACACCTAATTTCCATACGTGCAGCGAGACTTTGCGAGATTTTGCGTGAACTGTATGTAATAAACATTCAGGGACGCCATGTTGGATTTCTTTCCTTCTTTCTTTCTTTCACTCGCAGCGCACAGGACAAGCAAACCCGAGGACGTTTCGCAAGTAAGCCCTCTTCATGTTCATGTTCCCTACACTCCCCCCTGATCTCATGATCACAGAGATGGCAGGGAGGCTTAGATCGCCTTCGCCGGTTGCTTCTTCGGAGGGGGACAACGCAAGCCTCATCTTCGCTTGTGCTCTCGTCCGCGGTCTGAGGGTCGAGAAACATCGCGTCCGCTGGGATACTGCTGATATCCGAGTCACTGTCCGATGGGGCTGCTGCAAGCCAGAGCGATGTCTCACTGCTCTCTGACTCCGACTCGCTCTTGTCGTTCAGTGATGATTGCGTTGCTAACCGTAGGTCCCTAATGTGACGGGGCATACCGTCGACTCGCACCGCCTGTGGGCTGATTACCTCGGTGACGCGTCCAACTCCGTATTTCGTCGTACACTTGCCGCGCAGGTTCTTAATCCAGACGACATCCCCTTTTTTCAGTTTCTCTTTGGTTACTTCCAGTTCGGGCAGCGGGTTAGTCTCTATGCCTTTCACCCTGACGTGATACCTGTGCAAGGTGTCAGCCGGCGCTGTAGAGGGTGAAACATTATCCTTTGGGGTTACGTTATACAGGTAGACTGCCTCAAATACCGTGCAGCCCGTCCTGGCCGCAATGGTTTTGACGGTTCTGTGATTCCGCTCGATGACCCCATTTCCACTCGGTACGTGGGCGCATCGAAACCTCAGGTGTACTCCCCAGCCATCAGCAAACTTTCTGAACTGCTCACTAGTGAATGCAGCGCCATTGTCGGTTAATATCTCCGTTGGGGGGCCACGTTCAAGAAAAATATTGTTTAACTGACGGATGATGCTGGCTGCATCCTGCCACGCAGCATGCGCCATATCGCAAACCTGGATGGACCGCAATCAATGAGAGTCAAGAAATCCTCACCGTTGTGGTGAGTAATATCCATCGCCAGCCGGTTCCAATGGCTTTCCACTACCAGCTTTCCTTTCTCCCAGCGAACGGGTGCTGGATCGATGGATTGGCATGCTATACAATCTTTGACCACTTTCCTGACGTCTGCCTTTTGTACTCCTGGTTCAACCAACTTAGCGAAATATAGGGTCCGCTTGACCCCAGGGTGCCCGGTTTGTTGGTGGACTTCTTTGATGGTATTAGATCGAACGGGGCTCATGGAAGCGGCGCAGGCGGGCTGCATGGGTTCAATAGTCTTTCTTATGGCATCAAGCCATCTTTGAGGTACTCTCGTCAAACAATCTGCTTTGTTCAGGCTGGATTTGACCAGGGACACCTCTATTGACAGCGCATATTCGTTCACCAGCTTCATGATCGTGTCGAGCCGCCGTCGGATGAGCATCCTGCTCGTGGCTTTGGTTCGTATTCTGGCCCTCCCGGTGAGAGTATCCGAAATCCACTTATGGACGCAAGCAGAATCCGTGAATAGTCGCAGGGTGGTCGTCTTCCAAAGGATTGCCAAGTTTATCCCCTTGATAACCGCATCAAGTTCTGCCAGGTTTATGTGCTGGGAGTCCTTTTCTGGGCGTAACCAGCAAGCGTCTTCCACCACCATTCCATCATGGACCACCGATACACCAATGGCGAGAGAGCTTGCATCAACCCACACACTAAGGTTCTGGCTGTCGACGCACCATCTGCCTCGCGTTGGGTCTTCCTTGTGCACCCTGGTGAGGACTTCTTTGAGCATTGTATTGAGAGGGACGTCATGAGTTTCGTCATCCCATCCAGTGGTGACGTCGGAGGCTCTTCGCTTAATAAATGCCACCGCAACACGAAGCCAGCCGCCGACAGGAAGGTGTCCAACTAACTTTCCGCACAAGGAAAATACGTTTCGTCGTGTAACAATACAAGGCATGTCCGGGGTTTCATTTCCTCGTTTCCAATACAGAACGTCATCTTCCTCCCAGACCTGCAAACCAAGTACCCGTGCGCCATCTCGTAGCCTTTCCGGTTCCTTGCTGAGAAGGCCAAAGTTGTAGAGATGCTCCCTCACGCGCGCCGCAGATACAATTTCCTCGTCCACGTACACGTCATCAATATATGCAGACGTTGCCCGCTGAATGCGCTCATCTTTAGTCAGAATGGTGTCAACAATCATTTTCATAATTGATGGCGCAACATTAAGTCCAAATCCCATGCGGGTTAGGCAATACCTTTTCCCTATGATGAGCACCGTTTGATAGGGCCATAGTGATTTGTGTACACGCACTTGAAGGTATGCTTTGTGAAGATCCAGTACAGATACATTAGATCCCACTTGCCGCCATTCCCTCAACTTTTCAGTGCATACGTCCGCGCGAGCTGTAAAAGGGTCCACGTGCTCATTCAATTCTCGATAGTCGAGCACCGGCCTCACCTTCTGCTTATTCTGTTGGATAACCGCCATTAACGGGATCATGCACTTTGGAGGACCCAATTCCTTCTCTGAATACGGAACTAGCCATCCATTACTAATCCAAGTTTGTAGTTCCTTGTCGTATTCTGCACGAGCTCCGGGGGGAATTTTGTATTCTGGCACCTTATTGCATAATTTCTCGGGTGGCTGCTCCTCCGACCACTTCCAGGAGGCTGTCCAGGATTTTGTGCGCTGGTCGAATTCCGCACAAAAATCAGGCTGTTCCAGCTTCATAGCTGAACTCAGAGCAAGGCCCGCTTTTGCAAAATGTGCCCTACCCTCACCATCAATGCGTACACCTCCCAATTCCTTGATGACGTCCATTCCCAGGAGTAGGTCGTAACCGAGCAGGTCACCGTTTATAACCAAGGCTCGTGCGGTTACTGTAGGCCCATTGCCGACACCTGCGCGAATGATGCTAACGCCACAAGAGGCAATCGAGCCACCGCCAACCGTCAATACCGGGATCCTTTCCTTATCCCATGCGTCACAGCATGCTTTGCGCACGAGGGTCTGCGTGCACCCGGTGTCTACGAGCGCGAAGCGCTCACGCCCGTTTACGCGCACGCTCACTGTGGGTAGCGCCTTATTTGGCGACGATCTGGGGAGAAGACTGGCGCTATAGCTTACTCCCCTTGCCCGTTTCCCGGACAACCTCTTGCCACGTGACCCAGCTTGTTGCACCGGTAACAACGCACGCGTTTTAACGTTCCTCGATCGGGCGCGTCCTTTGCACCGCTTCGGCTACGGCAGTCTTTTGAAAAATGATTCGGCCCGCCACATTTGTAGCATCTCACGTCTTCTGTTGGTGGTGAAGACGCTTCCGCAGCTGCCGAAACCGGCTCTGTGTCCTCTTTCAAAATGTTTCGGGCTCTGGCCAACAACTCGTCAAGCCCAATCTCACTGAGTCTGGACGATGCTCGCAGCAGTCTGCTGGCGCCGTCTGGGAGTCCAGTCAGAAAAGCGCATCCCAGTATTCGCTCGCTTGTTCCACCAAACGGCGCAGCTAGCCTCCTCAAATCGGCCAGGTAGACGTCCACAGTCTCATCTAGCCCAAGCCGCCGTTCGGTGAACTGCCTCCAGGCGACGAAAGGGTCCACAGCAAAGGCTGCGTATAGCGCCTGCCTAATTTCCTCCAGGCCTGGTTCGTCTCCGAGCTGCTGATACACCGAATATGCTCCTTTGGTCAGCCTCAGCGGGATGACCAGTGCAGGATCCTTTATATTGCAAAGTCTGCAGACGCGCTCGGCTTTCTCCCACCACTCGACTACAGAGGGTCCGGAGGGGGAGCCGTCGAACTCGGGTATTAACCTCAAGTCGAGTTTGTCCATCGCCGAGATAGCTTGAAATAATAACGAAGGTTGCAAGTCACTGTTAACCTCCAAAGCAGCTCTTACTGCTCGACACGTGCACTCGCTTCGCACACTCCGTTTCTCTGAGACGGTACGAGACTCGCTTTTTATAATATCCAGTCACACCTAATTTCCATACGTGCAGCGAGACTTTGCGAGATTTTGCGTGAACTGTATGTAATAAACATTCAGGGACGCCATGTTGGATTTCTTTCCTTCTTTCTTTCTTTCACTCGCAGCGCACAGGACAAGCAAACCCGAGGACGTTTCGCAAGTAAGCCCTCTTCATGTTCATGTTCCCTACAGTGACTTCCGGTCTCGTCTTCATCACCGCATCTAACACAAGTCGGTGAACTCACCAAGCCCGCTGAATGAAGCTTCTTACCGACCCAGAGAGCATTCCTTATCATCAGCCAGGTTAGCGTTGCCTTATCATCATCGAAGCACCGTAACCCAGGCACACAAGGCCAGATGAGCGTAGCTCCCCCCTCGCCAAAGCGAGCCACACAATCCTGTAATCTCGAACGGTTCCCCTCACCATAACCCAATATAATGCCTTTCGGGACAACAGCAGGGTGTCAGAGAGGGGTTCTTTCACCCGTAAGAAGAACTTCAAAGCGTGACTACATTCGCAATAAAAGGAGAGCTCGGTTCGGGGCAACCTGTGTGCCTCTCCCTCATCCAAATGCACACTTTTCAAAGCCGGAAAGGCTTTCTTAGTGTCTTTTTTTTTCAGACGCCACCGTTTCCCTAAGTTTGTGAACTCATTCGATCTAGATAAAAAATCCGAAGTGTATGACGTCGAATCTCGACGTTTGGCATACCCAGACCGACTTCAGAAGGATGGAGATAACAAATCTGGCGACGGATCATAGAGGCCTTACCAAGCCACAAAAACTTGAAAAGAGCCCACTGCATCTAAAGGGAGTGGAAGCACTGATAATCGATATAGGATGATTGGATAAATGTGAGAGCAACACACCTCCGCTCTCCCCTTTAACGAAAGATTTCTACTGATCCACAGACCAGCTGCAGCCAAAATCGCTTCCAATACTTCCGACTAATTTTTCTCCAGCTGCAGATCAGGACCAAACCAGACGCCGAGTAGCTTGCAATGCCCGTCAGTCCAGCTAAAGGGTCCCTTCGGGGATATACCTCTCCAGGCACCAATGCGCAAGCCCACAGACTTGTCACAGTTGATTTTAGCCCGTTTTCGTTTCGTACATTCTGATTTCTCTGTCGACGACACTAATCTCGGCACTGTTCGTTACAAGCACAGTCAAGTCGTCGGCAAAGGCGGATTACTTTAACGTGGTGCAAGCACCTGCCAAAGTAATCTCATTTAAGACCGGATTCACCCTTAGCCAGTGAAGGAAGGACTCCAACACAAGCACATAGAGCATCGGTGAAAGCGGACATCCCTGACGAAGAGATCTGGATAATCTGAAGGGCTCAGACCTCAGACCATTCACCTCCACCGCACACCGGGGTCCGCATACAAGAGGCGAATCCAAGAGCGAAATTACGGGCCAAAACCGGCCGCAGACAAAACAGCCTTCAAGTAACGATGGTCCACCCTATCGAATGCTTTGGACTGATCTAAATTGATTAGCGCGGCTTCTGTGTCGACTTTATCTATGAGCAAGTGTATCGAGTTGAAATTATCCTGAATGGTCTGACCTTTACAGCACAAGTCTGTTCAAGGCTAATTAGACCAGCTAAAACAAGCTGTAGTCGATTGGCCAAAATCTTTAACTCAGCATTTAGCATTGTTAAGGGCCGAAAATTACGTATCACATCCCCACCATTTTTGATTTTCCGTAACAACTTCACTATACCCATGGTCAAGTACTGGGGAATAGTCCCATTCTTAAACCACGAGTTGAATAAAACTGTCAGTAAGAGAACAAAAATGTGTGACATCCTCAAATACACCTAGTAGGGCAAAACATCAATCCCAGGAGACTTGTTAAGGCCGACCCGCTTTAAGGCTTCCTAAACTTCTTCCTCTGTTATGCAACCTTCGTACCTAGCTGCTTCGGTCGCCACGAGACGAGAAAAGCCCGCTAAATAGGGGTCGAATTGTGCTAATGACTGACCGGGTTCCCTGGTAAAAAGAACCTGGAAATGAGAACGAAACGCCTCCAGAATACCTTCGTTTGTGGTCACGAGACACCCATCCGGCAATGAGACACGTGCAATATGCCAATCAGCAGCTTGTCGACGTTCCTCTGCACGCAATTCAGCGGCCATACTTGTTGCTTCTTGGTGCATTCTCTTTAACCTAGCCCTAATCACTAAAGCTTGGTGCTCATGCATAGCCCCAGACGCCAGATTTGCCTTAATTATAGTAACTTTAGCACTATCCCCCGCCTCCACCGCCCAATCTAATCTAGAATCTAGAGCTGCCCTAATTGTTAGATTGAGTCGTCGGCTAAAATCGGCAGTAAAGGACCTAATTACCTCATCCCAATTACAGTCCCCGTCAATTCCCTCTGTAAGATTAGTAATAGCTGTTCCTGGTAACCCTTCACATCGAACAACATAGTGTTGAGCTTCCAGTACCCAGCCAATCTAGGCTTGGGTCTATCTAAGTTTACTCGAACCCGAACAAGTCTATGATCTGAGAAAACTATATTATGAAAACTTGCACATTCTAATAATTCTACGTCAACTCTCCTAATTAAGAACCGGTCAATATAACTTGAAAATTGTATTGGACAGGAGCCGCGCCTAGCTGTCCAAGTCCATACTCTATCACAGGGCTTTTCATTCCGGAATTTATCGATAAGATCAAACTTATCGAGAAAGTCCCCAAATGCCTTAGTATCCCAACCCCGATTACGATCTATATCGAGATCCAGGACCGCGTTCCAATCTCCCGCTAAGATGACTGTCCGAGTTCTACTCATGACCTGCTCGATCCGTCGAAAGAAAGGAGCAAGCTCAGAATGGTTGTTGGACGCATAAATCCCAATGAGTCGAAATGCCTTATGTTTTATGGTAACATCTAGAACGCACAGCTTTCCTTCCGGATCTATAAAACAAGGGTCACACGACGCATCTAAAGACTTATTCACTAGCCAGGAAACACCCCTTGAGCAAGAAGAGAAGTACGCTGAGTAGACGTGAAAACCCCTAGCCAGCGCACCCAAATGGTCACCTGGAATTAAGTGGGTTTCCTGAATACAACATACATTCACTCCAAGGTTCTCAAGGTCTGTAGCAACTCGAAATTTACGAGAGTCGGCCCTCAGCCCACGGACATTTATGCTTGCTAGATAGAGAGCCATTGAGAGTTCTTAGGGTTGGGTTCCAGAAACGAACATCGATGAGATCAGGATGCCGACGGCTCTCCCAAAAAACTGTGTGCCCATCTGAATGCTGATTTTCCCATCATGGGAGATACCGCCAACATCCAAGGGGTACGTTAGTTTGGCTATTCTATAAAGGTAAGGGTGAAACTGAACAGGGACCCTCACAACACAATCTTTCCTTAAACATTTTAACATTTTATTCTTTAAAATAACCATAGGTTGTGTTAAATGAAAATTATCGTTGGCCTTCTTTAGCATTTGCCAGAGCCCCTTGGCTTCTTCGGGTTTTCTGACAACTGTCAGGACTCTTACAGCATTAGGGAAGTTAATGGGATCTTCGACTGACGTTACCCACATCCCTAAACACGAGTAGTTTTTTTTTCAGATCAGCCACTTTATAGTTTTTAACAGTCTCCTCTTGTACCTCATTCACTACACATATACTTATTCCTGGGAGAAAAGCAGTGTTTTTTTCTTCTGTTTTCCAACGAAGGGCTTATCTGCCTTTTTTTAGATGGAGGAGGAGGTTTAGGTGGCATGTTTTCTTTCATTGGGGAGTGGGAAGGAGTCGTGTTTCTGTTTTGTAAAAAGGGAGAGGCGGGAGCGAGCTGTTTTGCAGGGGAGTGAATTAATGGGCATCCCCACTTTTTGGATCGTTGGCACCCCTAAATGTTGGCCCACTCTGGTCTTCGTAATCGTGGGATTTCTAAGTGGGCATTCAAACGTGAGGTGACCGATTTCCTCACAAACAGGCCTTCTTCTCGTTTGAGTGCATTATTTGCTTTGCAGTGCTAAATAAGAATCGTCTAAATTTTGTGTTAGTGAAAGATATGTGAGATTAATAAAGTTCAAAAGAAAGGGGGATAAAATATAAAAGTTAAGCATTTAAAAAATTTAAAATTTTAAAATTTAAAAACTATTTTCAGTATTTGTTAACAGCGTTTTTATCTGGGCCGTTATTTGTTTTGAAGGGTTAAATTAGTTTCGTTTAAATTATGTGTGAAGGAGAGAATATGAGGTTAAGAATTAAATTTACAAAAATAAAACATCCAGAATTTAAATTTTAAATTTAAATTCAAAATATTTAAATTTAAATAGTTTAAAATGTTTTATCGCTTAAAAAATAATAATTTAAAATTATTTAAAATCTCGTAAACGAGTAATCGCCAACGATAAACCAATCTAAGGGAATCCTTAATTGATTCTGTATTTCACACTTATATTAAGGTATAATTTGAAATGTAGATTTATAATGTAGTATCAATTTATTATGCAAATAAGAATTAATGATGTGGGTGATGAAGCTTGATTCAGAGTTAAGAATAAGATTTAGGCAGTGGATTTATACTGTTAAGGAGGTTTTTAAACCTGCTGTTTTAGTATCATGAAAGAGGAGTTATTCTTCTTAACAAGTAGAAAAAATTAATTTCAGATTTTCTTGGTGTAATTTACTGGTTTTAAGTTTTGGTATAGAGGTGAACCATATTAAAATATTAATAGGGAGGTGGTAATTGGAATAGGACATTCTGGAGTAGAAGGCGCGAATATAAGAGTGGATCTGGCATTGTATGGGTCTATTTTGAGGTTATATATTTGGCAGGGGGGTATTATCGGTAGTCCTTTATGTGTACCGGTCAGTCCAGTTTATAAGAAGTGCATGTCTTCTATGGACACATCCTTTAAAAAGTTCATGCCTAAAGCTTCTGTGACTGAATGCGTTTTCTGGTCATCTCTGCATACCTTCTTTTTGCTTCATCTATTGCAGTCTTGCATATATATATGTATATATATATATATATATATAAAGGTAGATATTGCTCTTCAGACTTCGAACTTTGCCAGTGATCATCTCAACCATGTAATTGAACATTTCACATTTATCCTGACAGTAGAAATATTAATTTCTCAGCGACCATTTCCTCCAAAATAAGTATATTTTGAATCATTTTTCATTCACAGGCACTTTGTTCATTCTAAACCAAACCATTATTCTTTTCATACCAATTTCTTAATATCTTGAATTTGCTCCATTCCTAAAATACTTATTTACTCCAAACCAGACTATTGCCCTTTTTTCCACCAGTATCTGGTTTATACACCGTTTTTCTTTCGTGCCTGTCTTTTTTTTGTTCACACCAAACAAGGCAAGTTGCCACTGTACACGTAAGGCACTACTGAGAATTAGGGTGAAAGTTTTGGGGGTCATCCTAAATTGAGAGCTGTGCAGCGAGATGCTTGTTCACATTAGTTTTAAATTTCTGCATATCGGTACAGTCGGGAAAACAGGGAGCTGGGAGGGAGTTCAAAAGTACGACAGCTCTAGGAAAGAAGCTATTGGAATAGAAGGCTCTCCGGCATCTGGAGATCCATACAGTGAATGGATGGGATTTAGCTGATTGTCAGGTTGGTTGAGTGTATTTACGTCGAGGAGGTACCAGAGCAGCAAATTCATCGGAGCACATTCCATTGAAGTACTTATAAAACAAGCACAAGGATGCAACATTGCAGCGATGGGACAGGAGCTGGAACTTGGTGGATAATGAGGGACTTATTAGATTAGATACTCTTTTTCAGACTTTTTCTAACTTTTTCTGACTGGTGGATGGTGCACCAGCCCAGATGTGACAACAATACTCCATGCATGGGTGGATGGTGGCTTTGTAGATACATAAGATAATGTCAGGTATGAGAAGTTTTCAAGCTCGGTAGAGGGAACCCACTTTGCAGCAGCCTTGGCAATGTCTTCTATGTATTTGTTCCAATTCATGTTAGCTGTGAATTAACATTCACAAGGCCAAGGAGTTTGAATGATGAACTCTCAGGTAGGGTGTTATTTGCCATGGCAATCGGTGATTGAAGAGGTTTCTTGTAGTTGTTGAAGGAAAAGAGCTTTGTCTTAGCAGTATTAAATATTACCATCCATTTATGACCCCATTCCACTACAGACTGGAGGTCACTTTCTAAGGACTCAGTTATTGCCTCGAATATGTGCGTGTTCGTTTTACCATGACGAGAGTAGAGCCTGGTGTCATCAGCAAATATACCCATCTCAAACACAATATCATTAGGGAGGTCGTTTATGAAAAGCAGGAACAATAAAGGTCTAATGATCGATCCCTGGGGTACACTTGCATTTATTTCATGTTGTTTGGATGAACGGCAATCGAGGACAACCTGGATCTTTCTTTTGGACAGGAAGGATCTAATTATATTAAATATTCACCCAGTAATACAATATGAATTAATTTTTATGAGAAGACCTTTATGCCAGACCTTGTCAAAGGCTTTGGATATATCAATCACTACCGCCCTAGCTTCACCTGCCTTGTCTAGTGTATAGTATATGCGTTCAGAGATGACCATTAAAATATCCGCAGTGCTTGCCTAAATCCATATAGATGGTCAGAAAGAACATTAGCATTAACAAGGTGATGTACTATCGCTAGATTGATTAAGGATTCAAAGATTTTAGCAAAGAGTGGGAGTAGAATGATAGGGCGATAATTCTGAGGGTCAGTTCTATCTTCAGAATTCTTGAAAACTGGTATCACAAAGGCGATTTTCCAGCTATCAGGGAAGCAAGATTTGGCAAGGCATTTGTTGTAAAGTTTGAAGGAAGGAAGTGGTTAGCAGAGTCCAAATTAAATTTAAAGGCAAAACGCTGGGCAAGTAGTTCAGCCTTATCAGTTACCATGTAAACGACATTATTGTGGTTGAATAGCAGGGGAATTGTTGATTTACCATTGTTCACCACACTATTGAAGATTTTCCAGAAATCACGAGTACCTAGTTTCTGTGAGTAAATGTGTTTTCTGGTCATCTTTGTATACCTTCTTTTTGCTTCATTTATTACAGTCTTACAGTGATTTCTTGACACTATAAGTTTCTGTCTATTTGTAGTTGCATTGTCGTAATGCTTGCTGCTTTTGAGCAATAACAGCTGCAGAGTTCGAAGTGAACCATTGTGGAGAGTGGGGCTTGCTGTAGAATTTACACATGGGGACATGACTGCTTTGCCCCAAAGTAATAACGCATCTCCTTGTGTGACACCACACAGCAATTCGTGTATAAACATGGTTGCTAATAAGCAGACGTATGAAGCACATATTATAAACGCTGGGGTACCTCAAGGATCTATTCTAGGTCTAACTCTTTTCCTAATTTTTATTAATAATCTTCTAAATTATATTCTAAGATCATTTGTTATAATTTATGCAAAAGATTCCACTGTACATGGCAGCACTTCGAAGAGAATTGTTGATCTTTTCTGATCTGGAATACGTGATGTAATGGGGGAAAAGTGGTCTAACGCATCTTAAATTAAGCTTCTCTCCTTTCACCACCAATTTTCAGATCCTTGTCTTTCCCCAGTCTAAATGAATGGCGCTCTCCTGGAGGAAGCCCCTTGTTTTAATAAGCTCCTAGGACTGACTTTCACTTCATATCTAAAATGGAAGATTAATATCCAATCTGTTGCTAAGGTTGCGAGAAAAAAATAGTTGGATCATTCTACTGCTCCAGAAAATACCTGACTTATGATGTAATCATCTACCTATATAATAGTCATATTCGTCCTAAAATAGAGAACTACTGCCACATCTGGGGACGAACCGCTAAGGGCACTCTTACTTGCCTTGACGGAGTGTTGAGTTTTAACATTGCGCCATACATGCAGAAAATCAAGCTGTCGTCATTACAAAAATACATGAACGTTTACAAATTTTATTCAATACGTCGGTATCATTTTGTTATTGTATGCGCCCCTGTGTGATCCTTCCAGACTGAGGGGTGTCTGCTTGAAATCAAAGCTCTTTATTTACATTTTCCAATGGACTAATTCGACCCAAGACTGATGTAAGACAGAAGAGGTTTATTCAACTTGATCTTAGTTCCAAATCGTTGACCAGTAGGGTGGGGGAAGACACACAGAGATTGATAATTATTACCTAATCATATTTTGTCAGCCAATCTCAATTTTGATGTTAATGCGTTGGGTTCTCCCAACGAACTGATGTCTTCTCTCTCCCACTCTCTCCTTGAGCCATGTGATGTCATATCCGTTTCTATTAATTCACAAAATATAATAATCCTCACCTCGGATTCAGAAAATTGACCCATGCTGAACTGTTTTATTTCCTGTTATTCTCAACTAACCATTTTATGTACTAGTGGGTTTACTCGCCCAATATCTCACAAGAGTACAAAATCGACTTTGCAAATTGATGATCTCTTCGATTCTTCACAGAAGAGACGTTGCTAGTCTTTCTCTACTCTATCGTTATTTCCATCAAAGATGCTCGACTGAGCTTCAATCTCTGGTTCCTCCTTGTAAAACATTCACAGCAAGAACTCGTCTTGTTACCACTACTACAAATAACTTCCCTGTCTTCTTCTTCCGTATGCCTTACATCAAACGGAATTTCCATGTACAGAGTATCTTTCCAAGAACTTCCCATCTGTGAAACTCATTACCATGGGACTGCTTCCCCGCAGGCTACAATATGGTTGTCTTCAAATCCAATGTCAAGAAATATGTGTAATAAACCGACCTCATATCAAATTGTGTTCCTTCCATTCAACATTTTTAATCCTCTCATGATATTCTTTATTCAACTGGTAATCAATTCCATCTCCTTAACCTTTATCCTCGAGCAGCTTTTAGCTTTGATAAATGATGAATCATTAGTAAAATCGAGAGAAGTAATAAGAAATGAGAAAACCCAATGTAGTAGTAGTAGTAATAATTTGTTTATACACTTTGACAAATTGTTTCCTGTTCTCGTTAAATCCCAGTAATTTTGATTAACTCAGCAGAATCAAATAAACTAAGAGGACGAAGTATGAGAACCATCTACTCAGGACTTCGACGAACACACATCGTATTAAGAAACTAAAAAAACATACCTCTAATCAGATTATGCGTTATAGCCGACAAATTATTATTATTTTTAAGTTGTTATCCATCACAAAAAGAATATGAAAATAAAATGTTTCTTGGTTGTAGTTATTCGGCGTTGTTCATGATTTCAGCTTTTCCATTCGCAGCGTTCGTATAGAACAGAAATATGTCTAAACATCGCACGATTCGACACCAGCAAGATAAAAACATCAAAATTATTTCTGCTTTAATAACTTAATCAATTTTTCTTATATCAAAAACATAATAATGTCGAATTCTTTCTGTCGGTGAAAAAGCGACACCTACCGGCAAACCGGTGTAGTTATGTTTTGAAAGGAGGAGGTAACTGCTACAAGGGATATCGGAATAGATGCACTGGCTCATCTATTCACTTCTATTTCATTGTAAAATGGACTTAATTTTACTATTTAACGGGAGAAAGTAGATAAATGTTTAATATCTATCAAAATATAACCAAACAATTAGAGATCATTAATAGTCGTAACTTATTTATTAAAATCAACTTTAAATTATCAATTTATATATCAGTCATGTCATTCACCATGGGAAACGTTATTTTGTTGTATGTAAAAGTTGAATTTATTATGTAAGTATAGTAGATATTATTTATGGATTAAAAGTTTTAAAATAAAATCATCTTGGGAAGAATTGTGATATATACTTATGACGTAATTTTGGTTGCTACCAAAATTACTTCATAAGTATACACATAATCTCCATCATATATAACGTTTTGGGGACGCGTAAATTTTCTATTAATCTAATATTTTTACATTAAAGATGAAATAATTGCGTTTCAGTGACCCATATATTATGCGTCCTCGAAACGCAATTTCGCAAAACATCGCTTTTCATGAAATTACACTATATCAAAAATGTTGGAAATTTATTTATAACATTTTGTAAATTTTTAGTTTTTGTATATATAGTTTTATTTTGTATTATTATTGTTTTATTTTGATGATTTATCATCTTTGTTTCCGGATGCAGCTCTGTTGGCGGACATATAGTTCAAGCAACAAAGTCAGATATGAAGTCGGAGAAGGTAAAAACCTCAATTCTATTATGGATATATTTTCTGTTTTCGACGTAGCTACTATTTTTTAAAATGTTTCTTTGTTTCTTCGGCACTGGGGCCTGCCTGAATGGCTTTTTACAAGTCTAGGGATGGGTCCCGTAGCATCCTTTCACATAGCATGTTGTCTTTTATGCTATAGACAAGGATATATTTTATTAGTCTGTATGTGAGTTGCCCGATTTCATATTTGTTTGCTTTTTGACGCTACTCCGTGACATATTTGTTGAATCTTTGGTCTTCTTTTTGTTTGCATGTGAGGAATTGGCTTATTAGAAAAATTAATTTGTCTGGGTTGGCCACGTGTATCAAACTTTTCAATCACCGTTTTTTAGATCATATCTTTGTTCCTCGTTCTCGAAATTGAATGTAAAATACACATTTCTTCCTTTGTCTATACAGGTCAAGAGAATTGAGGTCTTTACCTTCTCTAACTTCATATCTGACTCTGTTGATTGAAGAAATAGTTTGAAATGCTTTTTCTATGTTTTCCAGTCTTGTCCAAAATTTATTTCCTTTGGATGTGGTAAAAATTCCATGATTTCCTTTTTTTAATGTAGTTGTCTTCTGTGAACGTTGTTAGTTCTTGAGTCTCTTCTGGCACCATGTTATATTACGTTATGACAAAAGTTAACAACAAGGAATGCGGCAGACACGTCCGAACGCTTTTAAGACTTTATTTAGACTACTCATTTAGTAGGTGAGGGGGACCTCTGCTGCTATATTCTGGTTAGTGGTGTGGTGGGAGCTTGCAGTCAAAGGGAATGGTACGAGATATAAGGGGGAGATAACCCTCATCTAACAAGTATTGAATAGAAATTTCAATATTGGTTCAATTTGCATTCATCTAACGATCACTACATTGTCTGGGAATTCAGAAGAAATTGTATCCGTCTAAATAGTAATTAACTTGACAGGGATCAATTTACCGTCCGGAAATTTAGAAAGAATATAGAAATGAAACAGAATTTGGGGGTGGATAGAAACCTTTTTCTGCTTTTTCAGATTTCTACTTAATGTTTATCTTTATAAACTTGTCTTTCTATTTTAAACAAAACCATTTTTAGCTTTCAAATCTATCTCCTCCGCCCTTTTCTTTTTGTTTTGCGGGTTACGACTGAATGTCGAAATTATCTGAAATGGGATACATTTCGGGCAAACATGAATTAAGTCTTTTAATTAAAAACGAGCTTCTTCACGTACTGTGCATCGATAAAACCAACTATGAAAATTACATATGGTACTTCTCTTCGTTTTATTTATTCACTAGTTTTTACACCAGTTGTTACCGCTGATCTAACGCTGGTACAAAACAGATGGTTTTAACTGGAATCTGAGTTATAGCAAGTTTTTCTATTCCATTATTATTGCAATGCACTTGGTGTATTCGCACCAGTCAGGTATTTTGCCAATAAACGTGGTTCTCTCAAGATTCTCGTACTCTCATACAGTTTAAGTTTGGGTGGTGCTATTACTCTTCGATTTTATCATTCTCTCATACCTCTGCGGCCACTTTCCATGGTACTAACAAATGTTTTGTTGGATGAGCAATCAAATTATTTTTCTGATATTTTGAACCGAAGTCATCTTAGCTCCCTTTACTCCTTTATTGATATGCTCTATCTCTATGTTTACTGTGTTTGTTCCAAATATCATTTTATTTCGACTGGCCCCTCGTTGGTCAGTCACCTTGTTATGTGGGTTGGTTTCCGCACACAATGCATTTTTCTAATATGTGTACAAATACTGTGGTTTCTAATTCTTTTCCATTTTTCGGAACTGTTTCTAATGTTCTTACAATTCTTGATATTATGGTAGTTTTCATGCTTCCAGCTCGATGGCAAATTCTATGTACTTACATAGTTCTTCTGCCTCTTTCAACTTCACCCTACACTGTTGGAATGGCGAAATCTACGATTTGGCAGAGTTTCGGCCTTCTTGTTGACTATTATCATGTTTCGCCTTCTAATTTATGTTTTAACGAAAATGTTTGAAAAGAAGAAAAACGGCAATATTCCCAATTTATGAACATGGTCCTCTTTATTATTACTAGGATTCACTCCTAGACTAATTTACCGATTATTATGCCTTTTGGGGAACATGGTAGATGTAAGGGGTCGTAATGTAGGTTATATTTAGTTTAATTTAGTTTCAGGCAAATAGGGTAAAAAAGGAGTGGAAGCCCTTCGTGAAAATTCAGATATCTCCGATTTTTGTGAAATTTAGAAAAGAGGTATTGAACATCAATTAATAAATACTCTCCAAATTTCTGTTTATTTGGAGTATTTTAGAGGGTTTTTAGGGAGCATAATATGCCCCCTCCCAATTTTAAAATTTTAATATTTCAGATTTGCATTGTATTTAATCCATACACAAATGAAACAAAATCCCTTGAATTTCAATAGCTTATTAAGGCCCCTTAGAATTTAAACATTTTTTATAATCAAAATCATGTAATGGATTTCAATCAAAACTAGAATAAGCATTCTAGACATGAGGTTTAGTATCATTATATCTTGATTTTAATCTTCGTAAGGGGATACAAAAGTGATGCAAATTTGTTCGTTTCGGGGGATTCATTTTATTCGTTCTGGGACGGATATTTTTCTAGTTATAAATGAATTGCTCTGTACATATGTTTTGTGGTCAAATTCTAGGAGTGAATCAACTCGATGAATAACTGTGTATACTCTCTCGTGTTTATTTTTCATTATGTGTTATATGGCTACATAACAATGTAGCAATAAATTGGCTAAGTTGACAGTTGTCTGGTGGGGGAAGCAATGCATTTGCCTTGAGCTGTGTTCCTTTTCCTTTTTATTAAGCGAAGATCATTTTGCCTTATAAATATATCTACAGTTGCCTTATAAATATATAATATTATAATGTTACCTGTAAATAACATTCTTTTAAAACTCATGTCAAGTTAAAGTCTCCGATAAAAAGTTTCAATTTCAAGCTATAGTTTTGATTGTTTTTGTTTGTTTTCTTTTTGTTGTTGTTTATTGTTTTATTTTTATTATGAGAATTATCTTTCGGGAATTATCTTTCTAGAAGTGAAACAATTTGGGAATTGAAAAATAAGTTTCGTAAAGCAAATTGTTGTAGAGGAATGTGTAAGAATAGAAGATTTGTTATCCCCTATCTTAATTTAACACACGAAATGTATTAAAGAAACAACCGAAACCTTCTTTACGACGACAAACGAAAGGGGTTTATTCGTATATTTAAGGTTACCTATACCTTTAGGGTATAGGTGGAATAAACTTAGTACAGTGTCCGAAAGAAGAAGTTCAAATATCTTCAGGCGAAGATAGCAGGCGCCGTGAGCATCCAGTGGACAAGGAGGCAGGAGAGAGGCTGAGGCGATCCTTCCTGGCTGGTGCCAGGGTAGCGTTCTCTAGAATACCCCAAGTAGTTCCTTAGGGGACTAATGACATCAATGTGCCCTGCGAGCTGATTGGCCAAACCAGCTCACAGAGACACTGATACGCATTACAAAGTAAATCTATGACTGCTACAAATGAATCTAACTAAAATATTATTCTAAATATTTGCAATAAATAACTCCGTTTGTTATATTATGCTCCCCACCCATGTACGTTGGACTATACCCCCCTCTTTTCCCTGCCTACCCCCGGGATGCATCAACATCCGTTTCCTGTCTCTCTCGGAATAAAGCCTGGCTTCGGCCAGTATGTCTTATCTTACTCCTACACTTGTGTTCTCTTAACTTCTTAAATACATCATAATGTAACATGGTGTCAGCCTGGATGTAAAACACGTCTCACAACCTGACATACAAAGTCATCGTCAGAACGAGCAACAGGTGAAGCTTTATCTCCTTCCCAAGCGACCGATAGTGCTACAACTACTACTACAAACTGTCAACAACGTCCCTCGTGCGAAAAAGATGGCGGGAAGTTTTCGAACAAACATAATGCCGCCAAGCAGTTTGGACGTTAAAACCAACCCCGCGGAAGTGTGAAAATTATAGAAATCAATGTGGAAAAACTACTGTATTATCGCCAAACAAGCAGACAAGGATAAACATACCAAACAGCGTTGTTTCTACACGCAGTCGGACCAGACGCCCTTACTATCCACAACGGGTTTCAATTTGCACCCACCGAAGACAAAGATGACGTCGATACGGTGATAGCCAAATTAGACCAACACTTCATAGGACAGACGAATGAGACCTATGAGTGATACCGCTTCAACAAGAGACCAAGAACCAGGTGAGACTATCGACTCCTACAATATGGATCTATGCAACCTAGCTAAATCGTACAATTTTTGTGAATGTTTATGCGACCGTATCGTACTAGGAGTAAGACATAACCATGGCCATAAAAGACTGCTGCAAAATACGACACTAACATTTCAACAAAGTGTTGACATATGCCGTCGCTGTGAAGCAACGGTAAGACGGCTAAAAATAATTAATCCTGACCAACAAGAACAGATTAACAATGTCCAAGGCCCAGGTTATAAAAAAGAGAACCAAAGGTACGGGCAAATAGACTGTCATTTCTGTGGCAGAAGGTCATTTATGTGGCAAAAGAAAAGAAGCATGTCCTGCATGGGGACAGAAATGCAACCTTTGCAGTCACAAAAAAAAACTTTGCACTGAAATGCCCGGAGAAGCGTTGTGGTGAGAGACCAAGACCGTCTAAACCAAGACACGAGGTGAATCAAATAGTGTCCGACTCTGACTCTTCTAGCGATACGTACTACGTGCTAAGCGTCAACTCTCTTGGAGTTGACGCTTAGTTCGTAGTCCGTACAGAACCATTTATGCTAGAATGACGCTAGACCATAAACAGGTAAAATTCCAAGTCGACTGTGGTGGTACTGTTAATGAAATATGTGCGCGATGTAAATCTGCAACCAGCGTCTAAAAAATTACAGATGTGAAATACGACCGAACTCGTACCGCTCGGCAGATGCAGGATTACTTTGCGCAACCCCAAAAACATGAAAAAGTACACTGTTGAAAGTGAACCCCACCATAACACCCCATACTGCCCCAACCGGACGTATACCAGTACCTATGATTCCTCGAGTCAACGACGAATTAAAAAGGTTAGAAAACCTCGGAGTTATCATCCCTGTCGACGAACCAACCGACTGGAATAGTCGAATGATTATCGCCACAAAGAAGTCAGGAGTATCCGAATCTGCATCGATCCAAGACCGCTAAACAAAGCGCTGACGCGCGAGCGATACCAACTACCTACCATAGAGGAAGTACTACCCAAATTAACAAATGCAAAATACTTCACTAAGGTAGACGTTGCGTCAGCATGTAGTGCTAGACGACGAGTCAAGCCTCCTCATAACTTTCCAAACAGAGTTCGGTCGATACCGGTAACTGAAAGCGTCTCCATCAAGCCATAGGCGGTCTAGATGAAGTTGCATGCGTTGCCGACGATATAATTGCATTCGGTTCAGGAGATGACCTACAACAGGCCTCAGTAAACCATGATGCAAACCTGAAATCACTCCTACAACGGTGTCAAGGAAGAGGAATGAAGCTAAACCAAGAAAAGGCAGAAGTAAAAAAGACTGTCATAAGCTTCATGGGTCATCTCATTACCAGTGATGGGCTACCTCCAGATCCTTCTAGAATTGAGGCGATCACCAAACTAAAGCGGCCCACATCGATTGAAGAGATACAGAGACTCTGTGGGACTGTCAACTACCTAGCAAAGGTTCCTACAAAGATTGTTGACTATCATGGAGCCCATACGGCAACTGATGCGCAAGGATGTCCCATGGATATGGTCGCAAGCACGAGATACCGTATTCGCAGAAACGAAGCAAGCAGTCACTGAAGCACCCGTACTCGCTTACTACGATCCGAAAATCGCCCTCACAATACAGTGTGACGCCAGCTCAGAAGGACTTGGCACAGCATTACTACAACAAGGCAAGCCCGTAGAATATGCAAGCAGAGCGCTAACTGATACCGAGCAGAGATACGCCCAAATCGAAAAGGAAATGCTGGCGAATATGTTCTCACTGAAGAAATTCCACCAATACACTTATGGCAGACGAACAGAGATACACACATATCATAAACCACTGGAAGTCATAGTGAAAACATCCCTTGCAAAAGCTCCAAAACGATTACAGGGAATGCTATTGCAGACCCAGAAGTACGACATCGACATCGTGTACCTTAAAGAAAAACACATGTATATCGCTGCCATGCTATCGCGGTCATACATGACAACCGAAAAGAACGATCAAGCCGAATTCGAGCTTGTCAACATGGTTAGCTTCCGGGATGAAAGACTGCCTCAGATCCGGAAAGCAATGAATCAAGACGAGGTTTGCGACCAACTCAGGGTTGGCCAACCGAGAAAATAGACCTTCCCGCTGTGCTGCACCCATATTTTCACACCCGTGATGAGATCAATTCAAGATGGACTTATCTTCAAGGGCTACCGAGTACTCATTCCACTCAATCTGCGGAGTGACACTACATATTGGCATAGATTGATGCCTACGCTGCGCTAGAGAATGTGTTTCTGGCCGGGAATGCATCGGAGATACGTGAATACATCTCCACTTGCGAAACCTGCTACAAGTTCGCCACACAGCAACCGAAAGAGCCCATAATGTCATATGATATACCTGATCGGCCATGGCAGAAAGTTGGCATTGATTTGTTTGAAAGTGAGACTGTGGAGTGCCACATAATTGTCGATTATTTCTCAAACTTCTGGGAGATCGATCGATTAGAAGACACAACCTCCACCATCATCCGCAAGTTGAAGGCACACTTTGTGAAATAGGGGATCCTCTGCCAGGTCATCTCCGACGCTTGAACCCAGTTCACCTCATCAACTTTTAAACCCTTCTCGGAGAAATGGGAATTCCGGAAACCAGCAAGCTAACGGAAAGGCGGAATCCGCTGTGAAAAGTGCAAAACACCTCATGCGGAATAACAACACTGGCACCGACCAGTTCCTGGCACTAGTCGACTTCAGGAATACCCCTACACAACACATGGGAAGCAGCCCCTCTCACACGCTCACTTCTGCTGAAACCCAGGTCCACAAACCAGGGGAGAAAAGGACAAAATGCTCCTTGAGCGTAAGCAATGCTTGCAGGCAGAGTACTACAATCGTCGTATACACAACCTACCGGCACTGACCCAAGGCGAGGTCGTCGGGATGCGCCCATAACAAGAAAGGTGACAGAGTATGAGAAAAGGGCGTTGTGAACCAACGCCTAGATGAACGTTCCTACATGGTCGAGACACCCAGCGGAAGCTACCGACGCAACAGGCGTCACCTGCGAAGATCCCGGAGCAACCACAGATGACAGGATGCACACCCACTCATCAGCTAGAACAACCACAGACAGCGATGGAGTACACACCAAATATTCATTCCCTCTCTACCCCCACCGACAGGACCCAATACATTTTCTCACCAGGCCAAGCAACCGACGCCAAGGAATCTTTCTAAGGCGATTTCCCTGTTAGGACCCATACACGCACTGGCAGAGGAATACGAAAACCAGCATACCTCAAAGACTACACAAACTGATAGCAGTTCTGGCTAAACAAGGTAACTCCATAGAGTAAGGACACTCCTCATCCATAAAAGGGAGGATGTTACATTATGCTCCCTATCCATGTATGTTGGACTATACCCCTCTCTTCTCTGCCTACCCCCGGCATGCATCAGCATCTTTTTCCTGTCTCTCTCGGAATAAAGCCTGACTTTGGCCAGTATGTCTTATGTTCTTTTAACTTCTTAAATACATCGTAATGTAACACCGTTATAAAATGAATTAGCTAATAAGTAAATACTGAACGTTGCATTGTGATCGGACATTTCCCGGATATTTGTTATTTTTTTTTAATCTCGTAATTTTGTCAATATTTCAAATCAGCCATCGTTTCATCTGGCAAGACTTTGTTATTTGCAATTGTTCAATTCTACATATATTGTATCTCAAATTCAACTATTAATAAAATGTTTCTTTACTTTTGAATCGTCACCAAACCGACAAGCAAACGATTTGCCCGTTCCGCTTGATGTTAGAAATGATTAGAAATCAGAAATGTCATGCCATGTAGTTTCCACCGTGAGAAAGATTGAAAATGTGGATTATACCACGGCTTTTGAAATCGCTTTGTTTCTCAACTTCAGTCAAGTTTAACCTCCCACGAACACCTTTCAAGGTGACACGACGCTGACATGCACATTTCTCAAGTGTAAGAAAAAATGATAAAAACAACAAAAAAAACTATTTTCAGATAATAAAAAATCTCTGAGCATTTTGATAATTGAGTCATCTTTGCTATTTCTTTATATAAATCTCGTTCGCTTATATGAAAAGGAAAAAAAGGAAAAAATTGAAAAGAACACGAATGATTATTTTTCTCTCACGCTCCTTTTTCATTACAAGTCTTTCGTATCTATTGGTTCGAGACGTGAGTCCCTCTTTAGGGGGAGAGGAACGATGTTACGCTCTGCTGCTTAATAGATTGTGGGAAAATAAACTGCGCAGATGATCTCTCAACTAAAACTGTCGTTTTGAAATGATGGAGTCGATCTCTAATTTGTGCAATCAATTAGGGCGGGTCGATTTGTCATTAAAACAAAATCAACACAACTTTCGTGGCGAAAGCTTCGCTTTGGTAAGTGAAAAACTGAAAGTTCATAACTCAAACGAATAACTGAGAATTTAGTTTTAAAGATTGAATGCAAATTTGTACAGAAATTCTTAATTTCCACATGATTTTCCTACCAACCTGACTTCCTCCATTCTGTAATAAATAGCAATGTCCGCCTATTGTCCGGGCCTTCGAGTCTGGATTTACGCCGGTCTATCGGTTGTCCGTCCTGTGCAGTTCTAGGAGGTGCACCTTCACATGCTTTGCCTTCTCGCCCTTTGAGAAGGGGTTAGTTTATTGCCAACGGGGCTGCCCAGGCAATTTTTAAATAGCCAGAGTGCTCAAATTCTCGAGCGCTGGTTTTTTCCCACTTTCTTGACCTTGTGTCACATCTTACCTTGTGGGAGGAAGATAAATAGAAGCAATGTGTATTTGCAAATATCTGTCCGGCCACACAAAATATTGCAAACTGTTTATTCCCTTCTATTTTAGATACCGATTTATACGTTTTAATCTTTCTTTTTTTTCCTATTCTAAACTTTTCGGTTTGGGACGTTTTCTTCCTTTCTAATTTCTTTAGATGAACCACAATTGTTTTCTTTCAATGTCATTTTTAACTGCTAACGTCTTTGATATTTTTAACACCCGGCGTCATTTTTGTAATGCCTACTCCCTAGCCCCTCATTTCTCAATAATTAAAGGAAGAATATAAAAACGCAAAGTCAACGGTAGGTGTTTTTTCTTTAAGTCATCACAAATTGCTCGCGTTTTCTTTTAACTCGCAATAGTTAAAAATGAAAAAAATGTATTACAAGTCAAACAAACCACGCTGTCGGAAATGAATTCTCTCTCTCTACAAACACACACACACACACACACACACACACACACACACACACACACACACACACACTATTCTACTCTGACTCTGGACACAACTTAATAGCGAACCCAGTCTTTTTGTGTACTTCTTTGTCTTCGAGTTAGTACTTTGTTTTCATTGGCATGCTTGTATATTGAACACAAAAATATATAGGATAACCGGCACTGGATCATTCTACCGCACCAAAAAGTATTTCACCCCTCCGCAATTCTCTACATGTATAAGAGTCAAATACGTCCTAAGATGGAATAATGTTGCCACATCTGGGGAGGCGCCGCTCCTTCCCTGCATTGACAGAGTACAAAACCGACTCCAAAGTCTAGTGGGCAATGTCATCTTCTCCACCCTACAGCTTCTTTTTCATAGAAGAGGTGCTGCTAGTCTTTCTTCAATCTATGGTACCCCACCCCCGTAAAATATTCAAAACAAAACTCGTCTAGTTATAACCACTGTCAATAAATTCCCTTTGTCCCTCTGTGTACATAGAACTAAGTGGAACCTCCATGAAATAAGTTCATTTTCTAGAACTGCCCGTCTGTGGAACACAGTACCACGGGGCTGCTTCCAGACTGACTATAACATTGCCGTTTTCAAGTCCAATGTAAACAAATTCTTCTTAAGCCGTCTTCTTAAATAGTCAATTTCTGACCAGTTACAACCATCGTTATGAATCTCCTCTGTGTTTCACCGTATACCTGTCAAACTCAATAACCCGTATCCTCGAGTGGCATGCGGCTCTTGCGAAAAAAGAAAATTCTAAAGAATGTTTTATCCGATTTTTTCCTCGTTTTTTATTCACTCAATTTCTTCATCATTCCGTTTAGCATTGCATGATTCATTTCTTTTATGATGCCCATCTTCGTCGCACACACGTCATCTTTTATCCTTTCAGTTACGATTTCTGTCAATCTTTTTTTTTCTATCAGTGTAAGTTTGTTTGTGACACTGGTTTCGCTCACATTACGTTTTTCAATTACATTTGATCTTATATTATTATTATTATTATTATTATTTAAAAATAGAAATCGCTCCAGACAAGGCATGAAGCCACTTGATGTAAGGAGCTAACTAGAACAAATATGGTTAGCGCAAAGACAGGAGATACCTATTGGCTTTAGTCGTGAAAAGACCAAGGTTATAGGTAGGAGGAAAACAGTCAGCAAGAAGAGAGTTCCACAAGCCTGCGATTCTTGTAAAGAAGCTACTGGAATAGCAAGTTGTATTACACTGAGGTATCAAAACACCGAATTGATGGAGACCACTTGACCAACGAGTCAAACGAGCTGGAACAAAAGAAGCAGGGAATAGATCACATAATTCTGAAGAACACATGCCATAATAATATTTATAGAAAAGACTGAGACTAGCAACATCACGTCTGTGAGAGAGAAGATGCATCAAATGTTGTGTGGATCTGCGATGAGTAATGTTGAATTGCATTTAACGAAGCTTTAAGATACAGTATTCCTCTATTACATCAGTGTAATATTCTCTGGGCAGAGTAGTTAGGGTTAGCTTTCGGAATTTTAGAAGCTTCACAATTTTAGGGCTTCTGCAATGGCCTGTGTGTTCCGTTACCAGATGTGCCGGAGCCTGATGCTTTTTTGTAATGTTTTTCTACCATTATATAGGTTGGCTGTAAGAGTAACCGTAGCCGCTACAATTATTTTCACAAATGTGTAGCAGAAGTAGGCTACAAACGGCAACAATAACAACAACAACAACAGCAACAGCAACAGCAACAGCAATAACAACAACAACAACAACAACAGCAGCAGCAACAACAGCAACAACAACAGCAGCAACAACAGCAACAACAACAACGAACCGCCATTAAGGATATTTTTAATCTATGATTGACTTCTAAGCTGGACTCTGATTGGTGCAAACATTTAACTCCGTTTCTGGTTTGTCTAATCAGAAAAAAAACTTTCAGTCGGAATTGATAAAAAGGAGCGCCCACTACATTCTTCCTCTTTTCGGCCACAAGACGGCATAGTTATCTGACTAATCCACGGCGATTCTTTCAACCCCCAAACTCCTCTCTTGGGATGCACCCACACTGTAACACACACATATACCCACATAAACATATGGACACGGCTTGACTTTAACACAAGAGTACGTACAGACTTTCTCATATAAATATTCTCATAACATGAACTCTTAAACGTTCTCTACGTACAGGCTATTTATCCTACTCATGGACTCTCTAACTCTTTTCCTCGTCCAGACTCCTGGGTATATTATCCTCTGTTACTAATCCCTTTTTTCTCTGCTGCCTGTAATGTTTAGTTATCCTTGCATGGCAGCCATCATTTGGCGATCAGAGTTATCTCCCCTGCACAGATTTGTGGTATAAATAAACTGTGGTTTATCGTAAGAGTAAGTTTATAAAAAAAATGTTTTACTGGTAATCCAATGTTCAACCGATTTTCATCTCCACCACTCTTTGCACTTCACACTACTGTCTGAAGAAGTCAACTCTTCAATCCAAAGAGTACAGTTCTTATACTAACAAACCCACCACTATGCAAATTGACTACCAACCAGAGCCATCTAACTTTTAGAGACTCCAAACAGCCAATCAATTGACGACTAAACCACATAAACGGCGAGCGCTGACGTGTTCTTTTCTTACGAGCCGGGCGAGAAAGTGATAATAACGTGTTATATCGTTTGTTTTCTTGCATCGTTTTTGTTCATGTCTTATCTTTCTGTTTCAGCTCGTCGAGTCGAGAAAATTGTTACATGTCTCTATTAAATGTGTACTTAAATCACGCATGGTCGCTAGTAGGTATAAATTTGGGAAAGTTCATAAAAGGTATTAAAAATTATTAGAAAAAAGTCAAGATGAAAAAATAATAATATTTTGATTTTAATAAAAAATATCTGCATCTAACACATGTTTTTTGAAGGCATTTTGCCTCTTTCTTTAAGTTTTAAATTTGAAAGATGCTTAAAAAAATGAACTTTCCCAAATTTATACCTACTAGCGACCATGCGCGATTTAAGTTCAAATTTAAAATATACATTTACTCCGTTAAGTCAACACAACATCGGACGTCACTTCTACAAGACCAGGAAGGATTCTTACGAAAAAAGATAAGGTTAATACCTTTTATTTGTCTAAATCTCTGATGAAGCTTGTGATACCGAGCGAAATTATTAGTAAAAAGTCAAGATGAAAAAAAAAATAGTATTTTGATTTTAATAAAAATATCTGCATCTAACACGTGTTTTTTTTAGGCATGTTGCCTCTTTCTTTAAGTTATATATATATATATATATATATATATATATATATATATATATATATATATATATATATATCTGAATTTTATTAAAAAGGAGAGAGATGTAACGTTTAGTTATACCCCTTGCATGGCAGCTATCATTTTTTGCGATCAGAGTGCATAGAATTTTGGTATGAATAAATGGCGAGTGTTGACGTATTCTTTTCTTATGAACCGGGCAAGAAAGTGATAACGTTTTCTGTCTTTTGTTTTCTTGCATCATTTCTTTAACAATGAAGAGGAACACTTGCCAGCAGGAAAAAGAATGAGGTGCTTTGCATGTCGTGTCTGCAGGGTAAAGAAGGGCTTCTCGTTATGAGTGCAAATTTTTATAGTGGAGTCTGATTTGCATATGTGGACAAAAGAAGTTTGTTGGATTGAGAGAAAGGCAGAGAAAAAGTGGTGGTATTGAAAATCGGTGAAGTTGAATTACCGTCAAAACTTTTTTGTTTTATTTTTTTGGCACAGTTAGGTAACATTTCTGTTCGTCGAGTCGAGAGCATTTTACACTGCCTTTATCCACTGGAATCCCGAGGACCGGCTATCTTTACTCGAACATAAACTGCTCGTAGACTTTCGGCAGCCAACGAACTTTCCTAATTCTTTTCCTTTACATGTGAACGAGACGGCCAATAAAAATGCTTTAAATATTAGAAATGGACTTCGTCCCGTTTCTATAAATGTAATATGTTTTCAAATTGTTTTCGTTCTTTAGCCTTTTGTTATAGCTTACTCTACCCGGCGTAGTTTAGATATTTATTTCAATCGCCATTGTAAGCAACATCTTTGTTTTTCTATTTGTTTTTCAAAATGTTCTTCGTCATGCTTTCATTGTTTTTTTAACTTTTCTTTTGGGGTTTTTATTTATTCAATCGTTGCTAATTTTAAATTCCCCATTTGTCTTGTAAAATAAACAATTTCAACAAAAAAATGTTGTTTTCCTTTTTAACGCTTCAATTTCTTTTTAGATGCAAATTAATCTGAGTTTGTTTTTTAATTTGTTTGTTTTTTATTTGTTTTTCTCACTGGTGAATTATTTTATTATTATTTCACAATTTTCGCGAAAAAACTTTATTGCAAAACTGTCTACTGACTCAACATATTTTTGTATTTTTGTCTACATAACTCTTTACCTACTATATCTGTTGTGTTGATGAAACTGTATGAATAAAAATGATGAAACTGTATGAATAAAAATGATGAAACTGTATGAATAAAAATGATGAAACTGTATGAATAAAAATGATGAAACTGTATGAATAAAAATGATGAAACTGTATGAATAAAAATGATTTAAATTGTAAAAGAAGTTTGTCCAAGACTAGAGAATGGATATTTATGCAGCAATTATTTCCTACTTACAACAGGACATCTTCTCCCTCTTTGCGCCTTTTTGTAATAGTGGCGTCTTCTATTTTATTACAGTTTTTTATCATGGAATTCCTTAACGAGTGGAGTGCTGAGAAATTTACGTCGCTTATGATCGTTTTTTATGTACTTACAAAAACAAATTGATGCACAACTGACCATTCTGTTATTCTGGATTACTATTTAAAAAAAGAAAGATATTACTCGGTATCTTAAGTAAGTAAATGCATTATCATTGTTTGTTTTGACTTGTGTGATGCCTGCTATTAGAGTATAAATAGTACCCGCTCGGTCGAGTGAGGAACTCTTCAGTGAGAGGCTAATGAGACGGTAAACCTGGCGACGAGGATTTCACGAATACAACAACACGAGTCGGATTTAACGAAACAAATAGTTAATTACCCCCCCCCCCCAAAAAAAAAAACACTCGAATACAACAACGAATTTAGCGACTGGGAAGACTCCAACCAGGAGCAAGCATGGAGGGAATGTAGTGAACATATCGAAGACACATTTAATATAGTGGATGATAAACAACAACTTTCCGTTTTACGGTGGAAAGAAACACAAAAATATCATTAAAAACTTAACATCGAAAATACCACCAGGCCAAGTAGAGCTTACATAAAAAACAACAAAAACAGCAGGTGAATTCTTTATCCAGAAAACAAAAAAGTTTTTGAACAACATAAATTCCGGATGCTTAATCAAGGAAACGGGAAATGAACACACGATTACGTCATTCGTCCATACAAAGAGCAAAATACAACCTGGACAAGACTATATTGGATCAATCAATAGAAAAATGCTCGACAAGCAAATTACGCCGTACATATTTGAAATAAACAGATTCATCAGTAGAGGAAGCACTTCAAAGACCATTCATACTTGAATCCACTGAAACACAAGCTAGGCAAATATAAGAGGATGAAAGAGAACATTCAGAAATCCAAAAAATTATAAATAATTATAAACAGCAACAACGATATAACAGTGGATATAGGAAACAATCCAGATTTCTTTCTTTTCACCATTTGATTTTTTAAACAAACTTATGCATTTGTTTAAACCTTTTCAAGCATTGCTTATCAAGAACTTTTCTTGTGAAATACATTTTTTATTCTAAAGTTTTTGTTTTTCATATTTCTTAATTTTTGTTCTACTTATGACTTTTACTGGGAACCTTTTTACAATGGCGATTCTTCATACTGTGGCCTTCCTATCGCTGCGGGGTTAGATACAGACTCCATATACGAATACATGTTGAAGGCAATTAATTAAGTGACTAACCAGGGAGGTAGAGATTTAAAAATTTCGTAGAGCGCTGTTGCATTCTCAACGGCATTTTCGTCGTTCACCTTTACTAACCCATTATAATGCTGGCCCTCACAAACTATGTTTTTTATTACTGGTGCTTCGGTAAAAGGGTATACCGCTGCCCTGTTCTATCATTTCACAGAGTCAGAGGAAACGAAAATCGGGGTATGTCAACACGTCATCTCCTCCTCAGAATCTATATAATTATCATTTATTTTATGTAAAGGTTGATACAGGTGCCGAATGTAGCATTTAACACTTCAAGTTCTTTAAAAAGAAATCACCAGCTTCGACGGTTGTATTCTAGGCTGTAAACCACACTCACGTTTGGTGAAGTTTATTGATCGTTAGACCTACAACTACGCAAAGACTTCACGTGGATTCTCATTGTCACAGATATTCCCTATCCTATGTTAGGCGCTGACCTTCCCCACCATTTTAACTTGCTGGTAGATATGTGTAGACACAAACTGGTAGATTCACATACTAATCTATCAATACTGGGTATGAAAGTTTTTAGACCACTTACTAGTCTTATTGTATTTTTATAGCCTCTACTGATGCCCCTTATCAGTTGTTACTAAATTCTTTTTCGGATTTGACCAATTTGAATTTTTAATAAATCAGTCTGCTCACTCTACCATGCATTTCATTGAGACTACTGCTACCCATTTTTTTCCTCATCGTCTCTCTCCCGAGAAGTTTAAGGCGGTGAAGCTGAATTTAATCATATGCTCCAGCTATGGATTATTCGTCCCTCGTCTAGCCCTTGGTCATCTCATTTGCATATTGTTCTGGAGCGTTCTGGAGATTGGCGTCCTACTGAAAATTTCCGTCATTTTAACACAAGTACTCTTCCCGATCCCTATATTCACAATTTCGTTTCATCTTTACATGGTTGTAAATTTTTTCCCATATTTGATCTAATAAAGGCTTACCACCAAATTCCGATAAATCCAGCTGATATTTCGAAGATTGCTGTGACTACCTTTTCAGAGCGTTTGAAATTTTAACCATGCCATTCGGTAGCTAGTACTTTTCAGTACGTGACTTAGATTTTGTATACAACTATATTTCGATATCAAAGTAGCTAGCTCCTCGCCGAAGGACCACTTGGTACAACTCCGTTTTCTCTTTGAACGTTTGCAGAGGTACCATGTCAGGATTAACCCTGTTAAATGTATTTTGCTATAACTCTTATCTTTTTGGATCATGTCATTAGCTCAGATGGAATTCCACCCCTCTATAAAAAAATTAAAGCCGTACAGGATTTACGGCCACCAACTACTCTTCGCCAACAATAACATTTTCTGGGACTACTAAATTATTATAGACGTTTCATCCCTCACTGCACGGATATCCTTGCTCCTTTAACCGACCTTTTGAGAAATAGAAAAAAAGAAGGATGAAGTTATTACATTCAATGGCTGCCGGTTGAAAGCCTTCCACAAGACGAAGAAGTAGCTTGCAGATTCATCTTTGTTGTCACATCTCATGTCTGATGCACAATTTTCTCATGGATGCATCTAGTTCTGTAGTCGGTGCAGTTTTACAACATATCAGGAGAAAAGTCAACAAAAGTCTGACTTTTCTTGTTAATTGACGCCTGCAGAAACTCGATATAGTACTTTGGGGCATGAACTTTTGGCTATTTACTTAGCAATTAAATATTTTCGCCACGCATTAAAAGGTTGAGAATTGGCCATTTAGACGACATTCGTCCCTTTTTGTCTGTGCTATATGCTAAGCTAGGCAAATATTCCCCTTGAGAAGTCAGACATTTGGATTTTATTTTCCAGTTGTCCAGCAATATATGGTACATAGCCGATTCACAGAATACTGCTGCAGATGCACTGTGTCGTCTATCCATCAGTGTTATTTCTTCATCTGAGGATATAAACCTTCGACAAATGGCTTTGGATCATCCATCATTGGATATTTTAAATCTGTCGGTTCTAGCATTTGCTATTTGTAAATTCTAGTACATTCCCATTCCTACAGCAGATGAACAAATAATGTGCGAAACTTCATTGATTTTATCTCGCCCCTCTGTTCTTGAATCTCATCGCAAATCTGTGTTTTCTTCTTAGAACGGGATTTCTGCCATACTAAAGCTTATTTAAGCTAGATTCTTTTGTCTGTATATGAGACGTGAAATCATTGCCTGTACCCGTTCCTATTTATTCTGCCAGAAATCTAAAGTGCACGTGTAAATACGAGCCAATCTTGGAACTTGATGCATGATTACACCATATTCACATTGACCCAGTTGGATCATGGCCGGTCAGCCAAGGCTATTCCTACCTGTTAACCTGTATTAGTCGTTTTTCTCGTTGGCCTGAAGCCATTCTACTGAGTGATATTTCTGCTGAAATCGTGGTGTGTGCTCTAATCACAGGCTGAATTTAACGTTATGTTATCCCTGCAATAATTATAACTGATAATGGTAGGCAGTTCGAATCCCACCTATTTCAATAACTTTTCACAATTCTGGGTATTAAGCATACAATTATTCCATTAGAATCTGGGTGATAACTAGTAAGTTATCACCTAGATTCTAACAGAATGATTGAGCGCTTTCATCGTCAATTGAAAACCGCTTTATGTGCAGCGCTTCATCCTCAACAATGAACTGAATATGTACCTATTGTTCTCCTTGATTGTTGCGCTACTATCAACTAGGATCTGGGAATGACCAGCAGAACTGGTTTACGGAATACCACTGGCATTACCTGCCTATACATCCATCCCCTCAGATTCTCCTTTGATTGATACGGAACTGTACATAGACAGACTCAGGTGTTATTTTAACAGTCTGATGAGAACACGTTTTGCATGGGAAGCATTTCTTCTGCCCAAACCTTTTCACACTCGTTTTGACCAGTCACTCTTTACACGTCAACGTGCCCAGACGTCATATTTCTTTCTCACCCTTAACCACATCTTGGACTAGGCGAGAGGAAAGACAAGACTTGTATAGTACATGCATATCTACTGACTCAACATATTTTTGTATTCTTGTCTACATAACTCTTTTCCGACCATGTACGTTTTGTTAATGAAAATGCTTGAATAAAATTGATTTCAATTGTAGAAGTTTGTCCTTTTAACCAAACTATGGTAACCCGTTTTTTCTGGCAAGGCCAGAGGATGGATATTTATGAAGCAACCCTTTCCTCCTTAAAACAGGATATCAAATCCTCTACAGAGTAAATACTTTTAAACAATATTTGTAGTAAAAGTGGATTTCTTAATCTAAGTATGCATCCAAGGCATTTAAAATAAAACTATTACTTAGCCATACCAATAGCATTTATAAGAATTCGTCTATAACGAATTCATCACCAATTATTAAACTTTAGTGTGCCAGGTGATGCTTATTAAGCAGAAGATCCTAATAATAACTAACAATCCACTAACGGTAGTCACACTAACTAGTGATTCAAATTCGGCAAAATATATTTGTTTAACTCGTCTAACTTCTTGTGTTCAGAAAGAACAATAACAAAACTGACAGAAACATCAATAAGCTTTTTTGCACCCAATGTCAGCTTTGATGACGAGAAGCCTTACATATCTGCCTCGTCAATTCGAAATCTACTTATATATACTTAAGTCTACTTATATTTTCAAACTTCAGTCACGGTTGTTGTTTGCAATCATGCGTTAAGGCCGAAAGTTCATCAGCATGTACACATTTTTCCGCTTAACAGATCATAACACATCGGAACTTTGAACAGCGTGATGCAAGTTTCAAATGTATGTGTTACATTATTGAGCGTAAGTAGACTAGAATGAAAGTCAATCTTGTATAAATCATGAATGTTATCAAGATGACGACATAGCATGGGCCGCTGAGATCGTCGTTTAATTAATATTGCATTTTTTAAAACAATTCTATTAATCAAATTAGCGTGGATTTGAACTGATGACAGGTTTGATATAATAAACTAATACACTAATTATCTACCCTGGTTCTGTAATCACTCTCTAATCTAAATGAATAAAGGCGAAAGTTTTTCAATCTATATTTACATCAAAACACCATATGCTTATTTAATTTCAATGATACAACAATGATTTGAAATATCGTATATATATATATATATATAGTAATCTCCAAATACCTTCAAACCGCTATAGATGTTCCTCATTTGCATATTTATTTTATAAAGAGTTTTTAATAAATTAATATTCTGTAATATACATTTCTAATTTGTATTGCAAAATAGTTTTGTCGATAGTAATATTATTATAATTATTAATAAAATTAATTAAATCTAATAAAAATAGATAACATTTTTAAAACTTTCTTAATATTTCATTTTCAAGAGAGATAATTTACATAAAAACTTCCGGTTTAAACTTACGGCATTAGTAAAACGTCTGATGTCGCTGTGGAGAGAACAAATATTACACTTTGATCTTAGCCAAAAAGCCAAGGAACAATAAAAAAAAAATGTTTTTATGACTAAGCATTTTTAAATGAATGTAGGAGTAGTGTAGTATCTGTTCTGTGGTCATGTTATCATACTCGCAGATATTACCTTCTTTTATGTGGGATACTCACACGTATAACCTCCTCTTTTTGGAGTGAGTAATATAGTATCTGTTCTATTATGATTCCATCCTAATAGGCATTACCGCCTCCTTTGGGGGAAATGTAGAATATATTCATTCGCGCATCATGATACCATCCCCAGGCATTACCACCTCTTTTTTCGGGGGGGGGGGGGGGGGGGGCGATCATCCTAAGATTCACCTCCTCCTTTGGAGGGGGTAGTGTAATATATTTTCATTTGTCATGACAAATTCCTCCTGTGCATTACTTCCTATTTGGGGGCAGTATAGTATATGTCTGCTCTTCATTATACTATCCTCCCAGAGCGGATAATTTAGTATCTGTTCTATTGTCATGATATCGTCCTATCAGGCATTAACTCCTCCTTTTTTGGAAGGGGGGCGTGTAGTGTAGTATATGTTCATCCTCTCGGTCATTACCTCTTCCTTTGGGGCTCATTATATGTTCGTTCACCATGATACTATCCTTCCAGGATAACAAAATGTGCGACTAGAGGGAGCATATTTCTGCTAGTGAGTTAATAAAATCTTCTTAAGTTCCCAATTTATTGTTCACAGTTCATATTTATCAATTATCATAACGTCCCTCAATGACTTTTACCTTTGTAGATCAATATAAAAGGGTGTCAGAAAACGAACAGATGTGAAAGATCCACAAATAAATAAATGAAAGTGTTACCACACCCAAATACTTTCAACTACAGAATCCGATCAAAAAATCAGGTCAATTCACAATTGAGATATTCTTAACGTTTACCATTGGACGAAAAGGACGTCATATTTACTCAACATTTCAATATTTACTCAATGTTATTTCTAAGCCCGCTTAGAAATAATATTAAGTAAATTCGAAAAATACTGCGAATCCTTGGTCATCATCATTCGAAACATTTTTAAGTCACATCTAAAAAAGCAAAGATTTGCTGATCTCACAGCGTATTTAAAGTAACAGGCATCACAACGTGAATGGATGGAATTGGCTATCCAATTAAAGGCATAATCGTTTGCGAAACTGCAGACAATCACTATAAAACATGCAATAAAAAGAATACAAACAAGAGTCGTAATATAAACAAAAACTACATAAATAATTGCAATTACTGTGGAAGGTGATATACGTTGCATATTCAGCGTTCAACATATTTTGCAGTGCGACCACTAAGTTAAATTAACAATACAAAGAAGTTGCATATTTGGTTTAATATTTCAGTCATGTTTGCTATTGTTGACCTTATTTCCATATTTCAGTATTTTTTAAAATGTAAATTGCGTTTGTATAGTTAGAAGTGTATCTATCAGCTATATTGTCCACTATTTCTACTAGGTCGACTCGGATATTTTGTTGAGCTTATTTTAAGCTCTTCTCATTGGTTGCAAAATATAGTTCATTTTATCTGAATTTGGAATTGATTTTTTACAAAATATGCATACAGTTGGTCCTTTTCCAACCATTGATCATTATCTAAACTAATCATACAGTTGGTCCCATTCCAATCATTGATCATAATCTTAACTGATTATACAGTGGGTCCTTTTCAACCATTGACCATTATCTTAACTTATCATATAGTTGGTTCTTTTAAACCATTGATCATTATCTTAACTTATGATACAGTTGGTCTCTTTCCAATCATTGACCATTATCTTAACTGAGTATACAGTTGGTCCTTTTAAACCATTGACCATTATCTTAACTTATACAGTCGGTCCATTTTCAACAATTGATTATTATCTTAACTTATCATACAGTTAGCCCCTTTCCAACCATTGACCATTATTGTTACACTGGCCGTTCTTACACAGGAGAAACTACACCGGTTGTCACTATAAATAGTGCGAGTCACCAGAAGACAAAGCACAGTCTTGTAACTGTCTAGCCAAGAGCTAGTCAGTTTCTTACTTTGTTAATACACTTGTTAAACCAACCCTCGACTTGACTTCCTTTATTTATTATTTACTGTGGAACAACTTCACAACAGATTGGCGACGAGGAATCGAAACGATTTCACTGCAAAAAAAATCACCCAAAGTGATTCGCAAGATCTTCACGGAAAAAAAACCCCATCTTAGTCAGATATTTGGATTCGCAAGGATTAACAGCAAATTAACTACTGAGTAGTTAAGCGAAAAAAAAACAAAAAAACACAAACTCAAAACTTGCTACAAAAATCGAAAACTAAAAAACGCGAAAGACATTTTCAATTATTGAAATAATTGAATACACTGATACCTTTATTTTTTTTCTCTTCAAGTTTCACTGACTCGTTAAGATAAATGTTATCCGCGTCAACTATTACAGATATTGTGTAAGTTTGTCGTTATTATTAGGACAACATCTGATATTTGAGCAAAATCCGGATTGACTATTTATTAAAACGGTCTACCACAGAATTGTCGAGAGCAAAGGACGGACAGTAAAAAAATATATTCGTGTAAGTCATTTGTGCTTCTAACAAAGAACTGTTAAATAAGCAAGTCGCATTTTTGCAAAATGAAAAGGGGTTAAAAAGATTTCCCATAAAGCTAGGCTTATAGCGACGGACTTGGTTTTATCAAACTACGTACACATATATATAAAAAAAAAAATAAAAAAAATTTTTCTTAGTTTTGTTTTTCAAACAAAAGAACTGGGATTGAATTTTTTTTATTAAGGAATATATTATATTTCTTGTTTTGTGTATTAGTTGAGCAAACTAATTATATTAAGCACGTTGTGGGGAAAACTGATTTATTTTTACAAGTGTAAATTGTGTGGTGCATAACTTGAATTCGTGAATGATGGACACTGAATTCAAAGATTCTCTTTTTCAATTACTTAAATTCCAAACGGAACAAAATGTTGCGTTACAAAGACAGCAAGTTGAACAACAAATGGAACTTCAAAGAAAACAAGTTGAAATTGAGGAGAAATTTAAAAGAGAGTTGTTGGAACAGCAAAAAGACCAAAGAAAAATGCATGTTGAACAAAAAGAGCTGGCGACAACACGAGAAGAAAGATTCCAAGAAAGACTGCTACAACAGCAGAAACACTTTGAAGAACTCTTGATAAAAACACAGGAGGAACAGAGAAAATTTCTGGAGGCAACACAGTTAACGAAAGCAAACGAGAGTCATAATGCCTTCTCCCAGACGGCTGTGTGGAGCGCTATCGAAATTTTCAATTATAATCCAGAAGACGATGTCACTTTTGCTCACTTCTATAGAAGATATGAGGATATTTTTGTATCGGACTGCAGTACATGGACAGACTCTAAAAAAGTTAGATTTTTGCTAAGAAAATTAGGAGCTGCCGAGCATACAAAGTTCGTGAATTTTATCCTTCCAAAAAAGACCAGTGAGTTGAACTTCCAGGAGGCAGTTACTTTACTAACAGAACTGTTTTCTACAAAAACTTCTCTTTTCCACAGGAGATATAAGTGTATGAATGTCACTAGAAGAGAGGAAGGCGACTACATTACGTATGCAAGTATAGTAAATAAACTTTGCGACGATTTTAAATTAGAGGAATTATCATCGGATAATTTTAAACGTTTAATATTCTTGCAAGGTCTGGTCTTAAATAAAGACTCTGAAATCAGACGTCGTGTTTTAAATAAACTCGAAAATGAGCCATGTAGGACATCCAGGCATATCGAGAATGAAAAGCCTTATGCGCTCTTTCGTCACACTAACCAAATCCGGAAAAGATATTCGAACAGTGAGGTGACCAGATCGCCGAGGAGGACATCATGGATGCAGTGTTTGATACTTTTCAGGTGCCCATACCAGAGACTGCTCCTGAGATTAGGAGATCAAATAGAAAACGGAAATCGACTGAGTTGATGATGGTGATTCCCAAACAAAAATGTTATTAATCCCCAGAGGGGATATTTTCAAAGGGGGGTGTTACACCGGCCGTTCTTACACAGGAGAAACTACACCGGTTGTCACTATAAATAGTGCGAGTCACCAGAAGACAAAGAACAATCTAGTAACTGTCTAGCCAAGAGCTAGTCAGTTTGTTAATACACTTGTTAAACCAACCCTCGACTTGACTTCCTTTATTTATTATTTACTGTGGAACAGCTTCACAACAATTATTATAACTGATCATAGAGTCTGTCCCTTTTCCACAATTAATCATTATTTTAATTGGTCTTTTTCAACCATTGACTGATTATACAGTTGCGCTTATTCCAATTATTGATCATTATCTTAGCTCATTATACAGTGGGTCCTTTTACACCACTGATTATCAACTTAACTTATTGTACAGTTGGTCTATTTCCAATCATTGATCATTATCTTAACTTATCATACAGTTCGTCCTATTCCAATCACTGAACATTATCTCAACTGATCATACAGTTGGTCCCTTTCCAACCATTTATCATTATTATAACTGCTTATACATTCGGTCCTTTTTCAACAATTTATCATTATTATAACTGATCACACAGTTGGTCCCTTTCAACCCTTGACCATTATCTTAACTTACAATATAGTTCATTCTTTTCCAACCATATATAATTATCATAACTTACTATAGTGGGTCCCTTTTAAATCATTTATTATTATCTAAGCAGATCATACAGTTAGTTCCTTCCAAGGATGTATCATTATTATAACTGATCATAGAGTCTGTCCCTTTTTCAACCATTGATAATCATTTAACCTTATCATACAATTGGTCCTTTTCCAACCACAGTCGGTCACTTTTCAACCATTGATCGTTATCTTAACTTATTATACATCTAATCCCTTTCCAATCATTGATCATTATCTAAACTGATCATATGGTTAGTTCTATCCCAACCATTTATCATTATTATAACTAATCGGTCCCTTTTCAATCATTGATCATTATTTAAACTGATCATACCCTTGGTCCTTTTCCACTCATTAATCATTATCACAACTGGTCAAACCATTTATCATTATTATAACTGATCATAAAGTAGGTCCCTTTTCAACCATTTATCATAATCATAACTGATCATACGATTGGTTCCTTTCCAACCAGTTATCATTATTATAACTGATCAAACCTTTTCAACCCTTGATCATTATCTTAACTTATAATATAGTTGATTCCTTTCCAACCATATATGATTATCATAACTTATCATACAGTCGGTCTCTTTTCAACCATTGATTATTCTCTAAACAAATCATACAGTTAGTTCCTTCCAATGATTTATCATTATTATAACTGATCATAGAGTCTGTCTCTTTTCAACCATTGATCATTATTATAACTGATCATACAGTTGGTTCCTTTTCAACCATTTATCATAATTATAACTGATCATACAGTTAGTCCCTATTCAACCCTTTACCATTATTTAAACATGTCATACATTTGGTCCCTTTTCAACCATCGACTATTATCGTAACTGCTTATACTCTTTAAACCTTTTATCATTATTGTAACTGATCATGCAGTTGATATCTTTTCAACCATTTATCATTATCTTAACTCATCATACAGTATGTTCCTTTCCAACCATTTATCATTATTATAATTAATCATACAGTTGGTCTCTTTTAAACCATTGGTCATTATCTTAACTGGTCATACAGTTGGTTCCTTTCCAACAATTTATTATTATTATAACTGACTATAAAGTATTTGCCTTTTACACCATTAATCATTATCTGAACTGATCATACATTATGTTCCTTTCAAACCATTTATCATTATTATAACGTATCATACAGTTGGTCTCTCTCTAACTATTGATCTTAATATCAACTGATCATACAGTTGGTCCGTTTCTAACCATTTATCATTATTATAACTGATCATACAGTCGGTCCATTTACCACTATTAATCATTATCTTAACTGAACATACAGTTTGTTACTTATTCAACCATTTATCATTATCTGAACTGATCATACAGTTTGCCCCTTTCCAACCATTTATTGTTATTATTATTATTGATTATACAGTCTGTCTCTTGACAATCATTGATAATTATCTAATCATACATTTGATTTATTTAAAACCATATATTATTACTATAAATGATGATACAGTCGGTCCATTTTCAGCTGATTATTATCTTAACTGATAATACAGTTTGTTCTTTTCAAAACATTTATAATCATTATAACTGATCATAAAGTCGGTCTTTTTTCGACAATTGATCATTATCTATACTGATCATACAGTTGGTTTTTTTCAAACATGTGTTAGCATTATAACTGATCATACAAGTGGTCCCTTATTCAACCATTGATCATTATTTAAATTGATCATACAGTAGGTCCCTTTCAAACGATTGTTCCTCATCTTAAATTAACATACAGTTGGTTCCTTTCCAACTATTTATCATTATTATACAGGATCTTAAAGTTTGTCCCTTTTCAACCATTTCTCATCATAATATACTGATAATACAGTTAGTTCCTTTTTCTACCACAAATAATTATTTTTAATGATCATAACGTTGGTTTCTTTTCCAACCATTTATCATTACAATATATTGATCTACAGTTGGTTAAACCACAGATCATTATCTTAACTGATCATACAGTATGTTCCTTTCCAACAATTATCATTATTATAACTTATACTACAGTTTGTTCCTGTTTTACCATTGATCATTTATTTAACTGATAATACAGTTGGTCTCTTTCAAACCTATGTTCCTCATCTTAACTAATTGGTTCATTTTCCAACCATTTATCATTATTATAACTGATCATCCAGTCGGTCCCTATTAAACAATTGATCATTATCTTAACTAATCATATAGTTGGTTTCTTTAAAAAAATTATCATTATTATAACTAATCATACAGTTGGTCTCTTTCAAACCATTTTTCATAATTTCAACTGATCATACAGTTCGTCCTTTTCAACAATTAATTATTATTTTAACTGATCATACAGTTGGTTTCTTTCAAACAATTAGTAAATAATATAACTGTTTCTACAGTCTATCTCTTTTCGACTATTTATCATTATCTTATACTGCTCACCGAGTTGCTTTTTTCCTAGGATTTTTTAGTATTATAACTGCTCATCCAGTTGGTCTCTCTCTAACTATTGATCTTAATATCAACTGATCATACAGTTTTTTAGTATTATAACTGCTCATCCAGTTGAGATTATTTCCAACGATTTTTTAGTATTATAACTGCTCATCCAGTTGGTTTTTTCCAAGGTTTTTTCAGTATTATAACTGATCATACAGTTGGGTTTTTTCCAACGACTTTTTTGTATTATCACTGCTAATACAGTTGGGTTTTTCCAACGATTTTTAGTATTATAACTGCTCATACAGTTGGGTTTTTTCAACGATTTTTAGTATTATAACTGATCATACAGTTGGGTTTTTCCAACGATTTTTTAGTATTATAATTGATCATACAGTTGGTTTTGATTCCAACGATTCTTTAGAATTATAATTGATCATACAGTTGGTTTTGATTCCAACGATTTTTTAGTATTATAATTGATCATACAGTTGGTTTTGATTCCAACGATTTTTTAGTATTATAATTCATCATACAGTTGGTTTTGATTCCAACGATTTTTTAGTATTATAACTGATCATCCAGTTGGTTTTGATTCCAACGATTTTTTAGTATTATAATTGATCATACAGTTGGTTTTGATTCCAACGATTTTTTAGTATTATAACTGATAATCCAGTTGTTTTTGATTCCAACGATTTTTTAGTATTATAATTGATCATACAGTTGGTTTTGATTCCAACGATTTTTTAGTATTATAACTGATACACCAGTTGGGTTTCATTCCAACGATTTTTTAGTATTATAATTGATCATACAGTTGGTTTTGATTCCAACGATTTTTTAGTATTATAATTGATCATACAGTTGGTTTTGATTCCAACGATTTTTTAGTATTATAATTGATCATACAGTTGGTTTTGATTCCAACGATTTTTTAGTATTATAACTGATCATCCAGTTGGGTTTTTCCAACATATTTTCAGTATTATAACTGATCATACAGTTAGTTTTTTTCAATGATTCTTTAGAATTATAACTGCTCGTACAGTTGTTTTTTTTCCAACGATTTTGTAGTATCATAACTGATCATCCAGTTGTTTTTTCCAACGATTTTTTAGTATTATAACTAGTCATCTAGTTGTTTTTTTCTAACGATGTTTTAGTATTATAACTGCTCATACAGTTGTTTTAATCCAACTATTTTTTAGCATCATAACTGATCATACAGTTGTTTTTATATAACGATTATTTAGTACTATAACTGCTAACGCAGTTGTTTTTTTCCAACGATTTTTTAGTATTATCACTGCTCATACAATGGTTTTTTTTCAACGATTTTTTCATATTATAACTGATCATACAGTTAGCTTTTTTTCAATTATTCTAAAGTATTATTACTGCTCATACAGTTTTTTTTTCCAACGATTTTTTAGTATCATAACTGATCATACAATTGGTTTTTTTTCAACGATCTTTTAGTATTATAACTGCTCACACAGTTGTTTTTTCCAACGATTTTTTAGTATCATAACTGCTCATCCAGTTTTTTTTTCCAACGTTTTTTTAGAATTATAACTGCTCATCCAGGTCAGATTTTTTTCCAACAATTTTTAGTATTTTAACTGCTCATCCAGTTGGGTTTTTTCCAACGTTTTTTCAGTATTATAACTGATCATACAGTTGGGTTTTTTCAACGATTTTTTTGTATTATCACTGCTCATACCATTGGGTTTTTTCCCACGATTTTTAGTATTATAACTGCTCATCCAGTGTGTTTTTTCAACGATGTTTTAGTATTATAACTTCTCGTATAGTTGTTTTTTTCCAACGATTTTTTAGTATCATAACTAATGATACAGTTGTTTTTTTCCAACGATTATTTAGTATTATAACTGCTCATACAGTTGGTTTTCATTCCAACGATTTTTTAGAATTATAACTGCTCATACAGTTGGGTTTTTTGTAACGATTTTTTAGTATTATAACTGCTCATACAGTTGGTTTTTTCAACGATTTTTTAGTATTATAACTGCTTATCCAGTTAGTTTTTATTCCTACGAATTTTTAGTATTATAACTGATTATACAGTTGGTTTGTATTCCAACGATTTTTTAGTATTGTAATTTATCATACAGTTGGTTTGTATTCCAACGATTTTTTAGTATTATAATTGATCATACAGTTGGTTTTGATTCCAACGATTTTTTAGTATTATAACTGATCATACAGTTGGTTTTGATTCCAACCATTCTTTAGAATTATAATTGATCCTACAGTTGGTTTTGATTCCAACGATTTTTTAGTATTATAACTGATTATACAGTTGGTTTTGATTCCAACGATTCTTTAGAATTATAATTGATCATACAGTTGGTTTTGATTCCAACGATTTTTTAGTATTATAATTGATCATCCAGTTGGGTTTGATTCCAACGATTGTTTAGTATTATAACTGATCCTACAGTTGGTTTTGATTCCAACGATTTTTTAGTATTATATTTGATCATCCAGTTGGGTTTGATTCCAACGATTTTTTAGTATTATAATTGATCCTACAGTTGGATTTGATTCTAACGATTTTTTAGTATTATAATTGATCATCCAGTTGGTTTTGATTCCAACGATTTTTTAGTATTATAATTGATCATACAGTTGGTTTTGATTCCAACGATTTTTTAGTATTATAACTGATCATCCAGTTGGGTTTGATTCCAACGATTTTTTAGTATTATAATTGATCATACAGTTGGTTTTGATTCCAACGTTTTTTTAGTATTATAACTGATACACCAGTTGGGTTTCATTCCAACGATTTTTTAGTATTATAATTGATCATACAGTTGGTTTTGATTCCAACGATTTTTTAGTATTATAATTGATCATACAGTTGGTTTTGATTCCAACGATTATTTAGTATTATAACTGATCATCCAGTTGGGTTTGATTCCAACGATTTTTTAGTATTATAACTGATCATACAGTTAGTTTTTTTCAATGATTCTTTAGAATTATAACTGCTCGTACAGTTGGTTTTTTTCCAACGATTTTGTAGTATCATAACTGATCATCCAGTTGTTTTTTCCAACGATTTTTTAGTATTATAACTGATCATCTAGTTGTTTTTTTCTAACGATTTTTTAGTATTATAACTGCTCATACAGTTGTTTTAATCCAACTATTTTTTAGCATCATAACTGATCATACAGTTGTTTTTATATAACGATTATTTAGTATTATAACTGCTAACGCAGTTGTTTTTTTCCAACGATTTTTTTGTATTATCACTGCTCATACAATAGTTTTTTTTCAACGATTTTTTCATATTATAACTGATCATACAGTTAGCTTTTTTTCAATTATTCTTAAGTATTATTACTGCTAATACAGTTTTTTTTTCCAACGATTTTTTAGTATCATAACTGATCATACAGTTGGTTTTTTTTCAACGACTTTTTAGTATTATAACTGCTCACACAGTTGTTTTTTCCAACGATTTTTTAGTATCATAACTGCTCATCCAGTTTTTTTTCCAACGTTTTTTTAGAATTATAACTGCTCATCCAGTTCAGATTTTTTTCCAACAATTTTTAGTATTTTGACTGCTCATCCAGTTGGGTTTTTCCAACGTTTTTTCAGTATTATAACTGATCATACAGTTGGGTTTTTTCAACGATTTTTTTGTATTATCACTGCTCATACCGTTGGGTTTTTTCCCACGATTTTTAGTATTATAACTGCTCATCCAGTGTGTTTTTTCAACGATGTTTTAGTATTATAACTTCTCGTATAGTTGTTTTTTTTCCAACGATTTTTTAGTATCATAACTAATGATACAGTTGTTTTTTTTCCAACGATTATTTAGTATTATAACTGCTCATACAGATTTTCTTCCAACGATTTTTAGTATTATAACTGATCATACAGTTGGTTTTCATTCCAAAGATTTTTTAGAATTATAACTGCTCATACAGTTGGGTTTTTTGTAACGATTTTTTAGTATTATAACTGCTCATACAGTTGTTTTTTTTCAACGATTTTTAGTATTATAACTGCTTATCCAGTTAGTTTTTATTCCTACGAATTTTTAGTATTATAACTGATTATACAGTTGGTTTGTATTCCAACGATTTTTTAGTATTGTAATTTATCATACAGTTGGTTTGTATTCCAACGATTTTTTAGTATTATAATTGATCATACAGTTGGTTTTGATTCCAACGATTTTTTAGTATTATAACTGATCATACATTTGGTTTTGATTCCAACCATTCTTTAGAATTATAATTGATCCTACAGTTGGTTTTGATTCTAACGATTTTTTAGTATTATAACTGATCATACAGTTGGTTTTGATTCCAACGATTCTTTAGAATTATAATTGATCATACAGTTGGTTTTGATTCCAACGATTTTTTAGTATTATAATTGATCATCCAGTTTGGTTTGATTCCAACGATTTTTTAGTATTATAACTGATCCTACAGTTGGTTTTGATTCCAACGATTTTTTAGTATTTTATTTGATCATCCAGTTGGGTTTGATTCCAACGATTTTTTAGTATTATAATTGATCCTACAGTTGGATTTGATTCCAACGATTTTTTAGTATTATAACTGATCATCCAGTTGGTTTTGATTCCAACGATTTTTTAGTATTATAATTGATCATACAGTTGGTTTTGATTCCAACGATTTTTTAGTATTATAACTGATCATCCAGTTGGGTTTGATTCCAACGATTTTTTAGTATTATAATTGATCATACAGTTGGTTTTGATTCCAACGATTTTTTAGTATTATAACTGATCCTACAGTTGGTTTTGATTCCAACGATTTTTTAGTATTATAATTAATCATACAGTTGGGTTTGATTCCAACGATTTTTTAGTATTATAATTGATCATACAGTTGGTTTTGATTCCAACGATTTTTTAGTATTAAAACTGATCATCCAGTTGGGTTTGATTCCAACGATTTTTTACTATTATAATTGATCATACAGTTGGTTTTGATTCCAACGATTTTTTAGTATTATAATTGATCATACAGTTGGTTTTGATTCTAACGATTTTTTAGTATTATAATTGATCACACAGTTGGTTTAGATTCTAACGATTTTTTAGTATTATAATTGATCATACAGTTGGTTTTGATTCCAACGATTTTTTAGTATTATAACTGATCATCCAGTTGGGTTTGATTCCAACGATTTTTTACTATTATAATTGATCATACAGTTGGTTTTGATTCCAACGATTTTTTAGTATTATAACTGATCCTACAGTTGGTTTTGATTCCAACGATTTTTTAGTATTATAATTGATCATACAGTTGGTTTTGATTCCAACGATTTTTTAGTATTATAACTGATCCTACAGTTGGTTTTGATTCCAACGATTTTTTAGTATTATAATTGATCATACAGTTGGGTTTGATTCCAACGATTATTTAGTATTATAACTGATCATCCAGTTGGTTTTGATTCCAACGATTTTTTAGTATTATAATTGATCATACAGTTGGTTTTGATTCCAACGATTTTTTAGTATTATAACTGATCCTACAGTTGGTTTTGATTCCAACGATTTTTTAGTATTATAATTGATCATACAGTTGGTTTTGATTCCAACGATTTTTTAGTATTATAACTGATCCTACAGTTGGTTTTGATTCCAACGATTTTTTAGTATTATAATTGATCATACAGTTGGTTTTGATTCCAACGATTTTTTAGTATTATAACTGATCATCCAGTTGGTTTTGATTCCAACGATTTTTTAGTATTATAATTGATCATACAGTTGGTTTTGATTCCAACGATTTTTTAGTATTATAACTAATCATACAGTTGGTTTTGATTCCAACGATTTTTTAGTATTATAATTGATCATACAGTTGGTTTTGATTCCAACGATTTTTTAGTATTATAATTGATCATACAGTTGGTTTTGATTCCAACGATTTTTTAGTATTATAACTGATCCTACAGTTGGTTTGTATTCCAACGATTTTTTACTATTATAATTGATCATACAGTTGGTTTTGATTCCAACGATTTTTTAGTATTATAATTGATCATACAGTTGGTTTTGATTCTAACGATTTTTTAGTATTATAATTGATCATACAGTTGGTTTTGATTCCAACGATTTTTTAGTATTATAACTGATCCTACAGTTGGTTTTGATTCCAACGATTTTTTACTATTATAATTGATCATCCAGTTGGTTTTGATTCCAACGATTTTTTAGTATTATAACTGATCCTACAGTTGGTTTTGATTCCAACGATTTTTTAGTATTATAATTGATCATCCAGTTGGTTTTGATTCCAACGATTTTTTAGTATTATAACTGATCCTACAGTTGGTTTTGATTCCAACGATTTTTTACTATTATAATTGATCATACAGTTGGTTTTGATTCCAACGATTTTTTAGTATTATAATTGATCATACAGTTGGTTTTGATTCCAACGATTTTTTAGTATTATAACTGATCCTACAGTTGGTTTGTATTCCAACGATTTTTTACTATTATAATTGATCATACAGTTGGTTTTGATTCCAACGATTTTTTAGTATTATAATTGATCATACAGTTGGTTTGGATTCTAACGATTTTTTAGTATTATAATTGATCATACAGTTGGTTTTGATTTCAACGATTTTTTAGTATTATAACTGATCCTACAGTTGGTTTGTATTCCAACGATTTTTTACTATTATAATTGATCATACAGTTGGTTTTGATTCCAACGATTTTTTAGTATTATAATTGATCATACAGTTGGTTTTGATTCTAACGATTTTTTAGTATTATAATTGATCATACAGTTGGTTTTGATTCCAACGATTTTTTAGTATTATAATTGATCATACAGTTGGGTTTGATTCCAACGATTTTTTAGTATTATAATTGATCATACAGTTGGTTTTGATTCCAACGATTTTTTACTATTATAATTGATAATACAGTTGGTTTTGATTCCAACGATTTTTTAGTATTATAACTGATCCTACAGTTGGTTTTGATTCCAACGATTTTTTAGTATTATAACTGATCCTACAGTTGGTTTTGATTCTAACGATTTTTTAGTATTATAATTGATCATCCAGTTGGGTTTGATTCCAAAGATTTTTTACTATTATAATTGACTATACAGTTGGTTTTGATTCCAACGATTTTTTAGTATTATAACTGATCCTACAGTTGGTTTTGATTCCAACGATTTTTTAGTATTATAATTGATCATACAGTTGGTTTTGATTCCAACGATTTTTTAGTATTATAACTGATCCTACAGTTGGTTTTGATTCCAACGATTTTTTAGTATTATAATTGATCATCCAGTTGGTTTTGATTCCAACGATCTTTTAGTATTATAATTGATCATACAGTTAGGTTTGATTCCAACGATTTTTTAGTATTATAATTGATCATACAGTTGGTTTTGATTCCAACGATTTTTTAGTATTATAATTGATCATACAGTTGGGTTTGATTCCAACGATCTTTTAGTATTATAATTGATCATACAGTTAGGTTTGATTCCAACGATTTTTTAGTATTATAATTGATCATACAGTTGGTTTTGATTCCAACGATTTTTTAGTATTATAATTGATCATACAGTTGGGTTTGATTCCAACGATTTTTAGTATTATAATTGATCATACAGTTAGGTTTGATTCCAACGATTTTTTAGTATTATAATTGATCATACAGTTGGTTTTGATTCCAACGATTTTTTAGTATTATAATTGATCATACAGTTGGGTTTGATTCCAACGATCTTTTAGTATTATAATTGATCCTACAGTTGGTTTTGATTCCAACGATTTTTAGTATTATAATTGATCATACAGTTAGGTTTGATTCCAACGATTTTTTAGTATTATAATTGATCATACAGTTGGTTTTGATTCCAACGATTTTTTAGTATTATAATTGATCATACAGTTGGGTTTGATTCCAACGATCTTTTAGTATTATAATTGATCATACAGTTGGGTTTGATTCCAACGATTTTTAGTATTATAATTGATCATACAGTTAGGTTTGATTCCAACGATTTTTTAGTATTATAATTGATCCTACAGTTGGTTTTGATTCCAACGAGATTTTAGTATTATAATTGATCATACAGTTGGGTTTGATTCCAACGATCTTTTAGTATTATAATTGATCATACAGTTGGGTTTGATTCCAACGATTTTTAGTATTATAATTGATCATACAGTTAGGTTTGATTCCAACGATTTTTTAGTATTATAATTGATCATACAGTTGGTTTTGATTCCAACGATTTTTTAGTATTATAATTGATCATACAGTTGGTTTTGATTCCAACGATTTTTTAGTATTATAATTGATCATACAGTTGGTTTTGATTCCAACGATTTTTTAGTATTATAACTGATCCTACAGTTGGTTTGTATTCCAACGATTTTTTACTATTATAATTGATCATACAGTTGGTTTTGATTCCAACGATTTTTTAGTATTATAATTGATCATACAGTTGGTTTTGATTCTAACGATTTTTTTAGTATTATAATTGATCATCCAGTTGGTTTTGATTCCAACGATTTTTTAGTATTATAACTGATCCTACAGTTGGTTTTGATTCCAACGATTTTTTACTATTATAATTGATCATCCAGTTGGTTTTGATTCCAACGATTTTTTAGTATTATAACTGATCCTACAGTTGGTTTTGATTCCAACGATTTTTTAGTATTATAATTGATCATCCAGTTGGTTTTGATTCCAACGATTTTTTAGTATTATATCTGATCCTACAGTTGGTTTTGATTCCAACGATTTTTTACTATTATAATTGATCATACAGTTGGTTTTGATTCCAACGATTTTTTAGTATTATAATTGATCATACAGTTGGTTTTGATTCCAACGATTTTTTAGTATTATAACTGATCCTACAGTTGGTTTGTATTCCAACGATTTTTTACTATTATAATTGATCATACAGTTGGTTTTGATTCCAAGGATTTTTTAGTATTATAATTGATCATACAGTTGGTTTTGATTCTAACGATTTTTTAGTATTATAATTTATCATACAGTTGGTTTTGATTCCAACGATTTTTTAGTATTATTATTGATCATACAGTTGGGTTTGATTCCAACGATTTTTTAGTATTATAATTGATCATACAGTTGGTTTTGATTCCAACGATTTTTTACTATTATAATTGATCATACAGTTGGTTTTGATTCCAACGATTTTTTAGTATTATAACTGATCCTACAGTTGGTTTTGATTCCAACGATTTTTTAGTATTATAATTGATCCTACAGTTGGTTTTGATTCTAACGATTTTTTAGTATTATAATTGATCATCCAGTTGGGTTTGATTCCAACGATTTTTTACTATTATAATTGATCATACAGTTGGTTTTGATTCCAACGATTTTTTAGTATTATAACTGATCCTACAGTTGGTTTTGATTCCAACGATTTTTTAGTATTATAATTGATCATACAGTTGGGTTTGATTCCAACGATTTTTTAGTATTATAATTGATCATACAGTTGGTTTTGATTCCAACGATTTTTTAGTATTATAATTGATCATACAGTTGGGTTTGATTCCAACGATTTTTTAGTATTATAATTGATCATACAGTTGGTTTTGATTCCAACGATTTTTTAGTATTATAATTGATCATACAGTTGGGTTTGATTCCAACGATTTTTTAGTATTATAATTGATCATACAGTTGGTTTTGATTCCAACGATTTTTTAGTATTATAATTGATCATACAGTTGGGTTTGATTCCAACGATTTTTTAGTATTATAATTGATCATACAGTTGGTTTTGATTCCAACGATTTTTTAGTATTATAATTGATCATACAGTTGGTTTTGATTCCAACGATTTTTTAGTATTATAATTGATCATACAGTTGGGTTTGATTCCAACGATTTTTTAGTATTATAATTGATCATACAGTTGGTTTTGATTCCAACGATTTTTTAGTATTATAATTGATCATACAGTTGGTTTTGATTCCAACGATTTTTTAGTATTATAATTGATCATACAGTTGGTTTTGATTCCAACGATTTTTTAGTATTATAATTGATCATACAGTTGGTTTTGATTGTAACGATTTTTTAGTATTATAATTGATCATACAGTTGGTTTTGATTCCAACGATTTTTTAGTATTATAATTGATCCTACAGTTGGTTTTGATTCTAACGATTTTTTAGTATTATAATTGATCATACAGTTGGTTTTAATTCCAACGATTTTTTAGTATTATAATTGATCCTACAGTTGGGTTTGATTCCAACGATTTTTTAGTATTATAATTGATCATACAGTTGGTTTTGATTCCAACGATTTTTTAGTATTATAATTGATCATACAGTTGGTTTTGATTCCAACGATTTTTTAGTATTATAATTGATCATCCAGTTGGTTTTGATTCCAACGATTTTTTAGTATTATAATTGATCATCCAGTAGGTTTTGATTCCAACGATTTTTTAGTATTATAATTGATCATACAGTTAGTTTTGATTCCAACGATTTTTTAGTATTATAATTGATCCTACAGTTGGGTTTGATTCCAACGATTTTTTAGTATTATAATTGATCATACAGTTGGTTTTGATTCCAACGATTTTTTAGTATTATAACTGATCATCCAGTTGGTTTTGATTCCAACGATTTTTTAGTATTATAACTGATCATCCAGTTGGTTTTGATTCCAACGATTTTTTAGTATTATAATTGATCATACAGTTGGGTTTGATTCCAACGATTTTTTAGTATTATAACTGATCATCCAGTTGGTTTTGATTCCAACGATTTTTTAGTATTATAATTGATCATACAGTTGGTTTTGATTCCAACGATTTTTTAGTATTATAACTGATCCTACAGTTGGTTTGTATTCCAACGATTTTTTAGTATTATAATTGATCCTACAGTTGGATTTGATTCCAACGATTTTTTAGTATTATAACTGATCATCCAGTTGGTTTTGATTCCAACGATTTTTTAGTATTATAATTGATCATACAGTTGGTTTTGATTCCAACGATTTTTTAGTATTATAACTGATCATCCAGTTGGTTTTGATTCCAACGATTTTTTAGTATTATAATTGATCATACAGTTGCTTTTGATTCCAACGATTTTTTAGTATTATAACTGATCCTACAGTTGGTTTTGATTCCAACGATTTTTTAGTATTATAATTGATCATACAGTTGGTTTTGATTCCAACGATTTTTTAGTATTATAATTGATCATACAGTTGGTTTTGATTCCAACGATTTTTTAGTATTATAACTGATCATCCAGTTAGGTTTGATTCCAACGATTTTTTACTATTATAATTGATCATACAGTTGGTTTTGATTCCAACGATTTTTTAGTATTATAACTGATCCTACAGTTGGTTTTGATTCCAACGATTTTTTAGTATTATAATTGATCATACAGTTGGTTTTGATTCCAACGATTTTTTAGTATTATAACTGATCCTACAGTTGGTTTTGATTCCAACGATTTTTAGTATTATAATTGATCATTCAGTTGTGTTTGATTGTTACGATTTTTTAGTATTATAATTGATCATACAGTTGGTTTTGATTCCAACGATTTTTTAGTATTATAACTGATCATCCAGTTGGGTTTGATTCCAACGATTTATTACTATTATAATTGATCATACAGTTGGTTTTGATTCCAACGATTTTTTAGTATTATAATTGATCATACAGTTGGTTTTGATTCTAACGATTTTTTAGTATTATAATTGATCACACAGTTGGTTTAGATTCTAACGATTTTTTAGTATTATAATTGATCATACAGTTGGTTTTGATTGTAACGATTTTTTAGTATTATAATTGATCATACAGTTGGTTTTGATTCCAACGATTTTTTAGTATTATAACTGATCCTACAGTTGGTTTTGATTCCAACGATTTTTTAGTATTATATTTGATCATCCAGTTGGGTTTGATTCCAACGATTTTTTAGTATTATAATTGATCCTACAGTTGGATTTGATTCTAACGATTTTTTAGTATTATAATTGATCATCCAGTTGGTTTTGATTCCAACGATTTTTTAGTATTATAATTGATCATACAGTTGGTTTTGATTCCAACGATTTTTTAGTATTATAACTGATCATCCAGTTGGTTTTGATTCCAACGATTTTTTAGTATTATAATTGATCATACAGTTGGTTTTGATTCCAACGATTTTTTAGTATTATATTTGACTCTACAGTTGGTTTTGATTCCAACAATTTTTTAGTATTATAATGGATCATACAGTTGGGTTTGATTCCAACGATTTTTTAGTATTATAATTGATCATACAGTTGGTTTTGATTCCAACGATTTTTTAGTATTATAACTGATCATCCAGTTGGTTTTGATTCACACGATTTTTTAGTATTATAACTGATCATCCAGTTGGGTTTGATTCCAACGATTTTTTACTATTATAATTGATCATACAGTTGGTTTTGATTCCAACGATTTTTTAGTATTATAACTGATCCTACAGTTGGTTTTGATTCCAACGATTTTTTAGTATTATAATTGATCATACAGTTGGTTTTGATTCCAACGATTTTTTAGTATTATAACTGATCCTACAGTTGGGTTTGATTTCAACGATTTTTTACTATTATAATTGATCATACAGTTGGTTTTGATTCCAACGATTTTTTAGTATTATAATTGATCATAAAGTTGGTTTTGATTCTAACGATTTTTTAGTATTATAATTGATCACACAGTTGGTTTAGATTCTAACGATTTTTTAGTATTATAATTGATCATACAGTTGGTTTTGATTGTTACGATTTTTTAGTATTATAATTGATCATACAGTTGGTTTTGATTCCAACGATTTTTTAGTATTATAACTGATCCTACAGTTGGTTTTGATTCCAACGATTTTTTAGTATTATATTTGATCATCCAGTTGGGTTTGATTCCAACGATTTTTTAGTATTATAATTGATCCTACAGTTGGATTTGATTCTAACGATTTTTTAGTATTATAATTGATTATCCAGTTGGTTTTGATTCCAACGATTTTTTAGTATTATAATTGATCATACAGTTGGTTTTGATTCCAACGATTTTTTAGTATTATAACTGATCATCCAGTTGGTTTTGATTCCAACGATTTTTTAGTATTATAATTGATCATACAGTTGGTTTTGATTCCAACGATTTTTTAGTATTATAATTGATCATACAGTTGGTTTTGATTCCAACGATTTTTTAGTATTATAACTGATCCTACAGTTGGTTTTGATTCCAACGATTTTTTAGTATTATAATTGATCATACAGTTGGTTTTGATTCCAACGATTTTTTAGTATTATAACTAATCCTACAGTTGGTTTTGATTCCAACGATTTTTTAGTATTATAATTGATCATACAGTTGGTTTTGATTCCAACGATTTTTTAGTATTATAACTGATCCTACAGTTGGTTTTGATTCCAACGATTTTTTAGTATTATAATGGATCATACAGTTGGGTTTGATTCCAACGATTTTTTAGTATTATAATTGATCATACAGTTGGTTTTGATTCCAACGATTTTTTAGTATTATAATTGATCCTACAGTTGGATTTGATTCCAACGATTTTTTAGTATTATAACTGATCATCCAGTTGGTTTTGATTCCAACGATTTTTTAGTATTATAATTGATCATACAGTTGGTTTTGATTCCAACGATTTTTTAGTATTATAACTGATCATCCAGTTGGTTTTGATTCCAACGATTTTTTAGTATTATAATTGATCATACAGTTGCTTTTGATTCCAACGATTTTTTAGTATTATAACTGATCCTACAGTTGGTTTTGATTCCAACGATTTTTTAGTATTATAATTGATCATACAGTTGGTTTTGATTCCAACGATTTTTTAGTATTATAATTGATCATACAGTTGGTTTTGATTCCAACGATTTTTTAGTATTATAACTGATCATCCAGTTGGGTTTGATTCCAACGATTTTTTACTATTATAATTGATCATACAGTTGGTTTTGATTCCAACGATTTTTTAGTATTATAACTGATCCTACAGTTGGTTTTGATTCCAACGATTTTTTAGTATTATAATTGATCATACAGTTGGTTTTGATTCCAACGATTTTTTAGTATTATAACTGATCCTACAGTTGGTTTTGATTCCAACGATTTTTAGTATTATAATTGATCATTCAGTTGTGTTTGATTGTTACGATTTTTTAGTATTATAATTGATCATACAGTTGGTTTTGATTCCAACGATTTTTTAGTATTATAACTGATCATCCAGTTGGGTTGTATTCCAACGATTTATTACTATTATAATTGATCATACAGTTGGTTTTGATTCCAACGATTTTTTAGTATTATAATTGATCATACAGTTGGTTTTGATTCTAACGATTTTTTAGTATTATAATTGATCACACAGTTGGTTTAGATTCTAACGATTTTTTAGTATTATAATTGATCATACAGTTGGTTTTGATTGTAACGATTTTTTAGTATTATAATTGATCCTACAGTTGGTTTTGATTCCAACGATTTTTTAGTATTATAACTGATCCTACAGTTGGTTTTGATTCCAACGATTTTTTAGTATTATATTTGATCATCCAGTTGGGTTTGATTCCAACGATTTTTTAGTATTATAATTGATCCTACAGTTGGATTTGATTCTAACGATTTTTTAGTATTATAATTGATCATCCAGTTGGTTTTGATTCCAACGATTTTTTAGTATTATAATTGATCATACAGTTGGTTTTGATTCCAACGATTTTTTAGTATTATAACTGATCATCCAGTTGGTTTTGATTCCAACGATTTTTTAGTATTATAATTGATCATACAGTTGGTTTTGATTCCAACGATTTTTTAGTATTATATTTGACTCTACAGTTGGTTTTGATTCCAACAATTTTTTAGTATTATAATGGATCATACAGTTGGGTTTGATTCCAACGATTTTTTAGTATTATAATTGATCATACAGTTGGTTTTGATTCCAACGATTTTTTAGTATTATAACTGATCATCCAGTTGGTTTTGATTCACACGATTTTTTAGTATTATAACTGATCATCCAGTTGGGTTTGATTCCAACGATTTTTTACTATTATAATTGATCATACAGTTGGTTTTGATTCCAACGATTTTTTAGTATTATAACTGATCCTACAGTTGGTTTTGATTCCAACGATTTTTTAGTATTATAATTGATCATACAGTTGGTTTTGATTCCAACGATTTTTTAGTATTATAACTGATCCTACAGTTGGGTTTGATTTCAACGATTTTTTACTATTATAATTGATCATACAGTTGGTTTTGATTCCAACGATTTTTTAGTATTATAATTGATCATAAAGTTGGTTTTGATTCTAACGATTTTTTAGTATTATAATTGATCACACAGTTGGTTTAGATTCTAACGATTTTTTAGTATTATAATTGATCATACAGTTGGTTTTGATTGTTACGATTTTTTAGTATTATAATTGATCATACAGTTGGTTTTGATTCCAACGATTTTTTAGTATTATAACTGATCCTACAGTTGGTTTTGATTCCAACGATTTTTTAGTATTATATTTGATCATCCAGTTGGGTTTGATTCCAACGATTTTTTAGTATTATAATTGATCCTACAGTTGGATTTGATTCTAACGATTTTTTAGTATTATAATTGATTATCCAGTTGGTTTTGATTCCAACGATTTTTTAGTATTATAATTGATCATACAGTTGGTTTTGATTCCAACGATTTTTTAGTATTATAACTGATCATCCAGTTGGTTTTGATTCCAACGATTTTTTAGTATTATATTTGATCATCCAGTTGGGTTTGATTCCAACGATTTTTTAGTATTATAATTGATCATACAGTTGGTTTTGATTCCAACGATTTTTTAGTATTATAATTGATCATAAAGTTGGTTTTGATTCTAACGATTTTTTAGTATTATAATTGATCACACAGTTGGTTTAGATTCTAACGATTTTTTAGTATTATAATTGATCATACAGTTGGTTTTGATTGTTACGATTTTTTAGTATTATAATTGATCATACAGTTGGTTTTGATTCCAACGATTTTTTAGTATTATAACTGATCCTACAGTTGGTTTTGATTCCAACGATTTTTTAGTATTATATTTGATCATCCAGTTGGGTTTGATTCCAACGATTTTTTAGTATTATAATTGATCCTACAGTTGGATTTGATTCTAACGATTTTTTAGTATTATAATTGATTATCCAGTTGGTTTTGATTCCAACGATTTTTTAGTATTATAATTGATCATACAGTTGGTTTTGATTCCAACGATTTTTTAGTATTATAACTGATCATCCAGTTGGTTTTGATTCCAACGATTTTTTAGTATTATAATTGATCATAGAGTTGGTTTTGATTCCAACGATTTTTTAGTATTATAACTGATCCTACAGTTGGTTTTGATTCCAACGATTTTTTAGTATTATAATGGATCATACAGTTGGGTTTGATTCCAACGATTTTTTAGTATTATAATTGATCATACAGTTGGTTTTGATTCCAACGATTTTTTAGTATTATAACTGATCATACAGTTGGTTTTGATTCCAACGATTTTTTAGTATTATAATTGATCATACAGTTGGTTTTGATTCCAACGATTTTTTAGTATTATAACTGATCCTACAGTTGGTTTTGATTCCAACGATTTTTTAGTATTATAATTGATCATACAGTTGGTTTTGATTCCAACGATTTTTTAGTATTATAATTGATCATACAGTTGGTTTTGATTCTAACGATTTTTTAGTATTATAATTGATCACACAGTTGGTTTAGATTCTAACGATTTTTTAGTATTATAATTGATCATACAGTTGGTTTTGATTGTAACGATTTTTTAGTATTATAATTGATCATACAGTTGGTTTTGATTCCAACGATTTTTTAGTATTATAATTGATCCTACAGTTGGTTTTGATTCCAACGATTTTTTAGTATTATAATTGATCATACAGTTGGTTTTGATTCCAACGATTTTTTAGTATTATAACTGATCATCCAGTTGGTTTTCATTCCAACGATTTTTTAGTATTATAATTGATCATACAGTTGGTTTTGATTGTAACGATTTTTTAGTATTATAATTGATCATACAGTTGGTTTTGATTCCAACGATTTTTTAGTATTATAATTGATCATACAGTTGGTTTTGATTCCAACGATTTTTTACTATTATAATTGATCATACAGTTGGTTTTGATTCCAACGATTTTTTAGTATTATAACTGATCCTCCAGTTGGTTTTGATTCCAACGATTTTTTAGTATTATAATTGATCATACAGTTGGTTTTGATTCCAACGATTTTTTAGTATTATATTTGATCATCCAGTTGGGTTTGATTCCAACGATTTTTTAGTATTATAATTGATCCTACAGTTGGATTTGATTCTAACGATTTTTTAGTATTATAATTGATTATCCAGTTGGTTTTGATTCCAACGATTTTTTAGTATTATAATTGATCATACAGTTGGTTTTGATTCCAACGATTTTTTAGTATTATAACTGATCATCCAGTTGGTTTTGATTCCAACGATTTTTTAGTATTATAATTGATCATACAGTTGGTTTTGATTCCAACGATTTTTTAGTATTATAACTGATCCTACAGTTGGTTTTGATTCCAACGATTTTTAGTATTATAATGGATCATACAGTTGGGTTTGATTCCAACGATTTTTTAGTATTATAATTGATCATACAGTTGGTTTTGATTCCAACGATTTTTTAGTATTATAACTAATCATACAGTTGGTTTTGATTCCAACGATTTTTTAGTATTATAATTGATCATACAGTTGGTTTTGATTCCAACGATTTTTTAGTATTATAACTGATCCTCCAGTTGGTTTTGATTCCAACGATTTTTTAGTATTATAATTGATCATACAGTTGGTTTTGATTCCAACGATTTTTTAGTATTATATTTGATCATCCAGTTGGGTTTGATTCCAACGATTTTTTAGTATTATAATTGATCCTACAGTTGGATTTGATTCTAACGATTTTTTAGTATTATAATTGATTATCCAGTTGGTTTTGATTCCAACGATTTTTTAGTATTATAATTGATCATACAGTTGGTTTTGATTCCAACGATTTTTTAGTATTATAACTGATCATCCAGTTGGTTTTGATTCCAACGATTTTTTAGTATTATAATTGATCATACAGTTGGTTTTGATTCCAACGATTTTTTAGTATTATAACTGATCCTACAGTTGGTTTTGATTCCAACGATTTTTTAGTATTATTATGGATCATACAGTTGGGTTTGATTCCAACGATTTTTTAGTATTATAATTGATCATACAGTTGGTTTTGATTCCAACGATTTTTTAGTATTATAACTGATCATACAGTTGGTTTTGATTCCAACGATTTTTTAGTATTATAATTGATCATACAGTTGGTTTTGATTCCAACGATTTTTTAGTATTATAACTGATCCTACAGTTGGTTTTGATTCCAACGATTTTTTAGTATTATAATTGATCATACAGTTGGTTTTGATTCCAACGATTTTTTAGTATTATAATTGATCATACAGTTGGTTTTGATTCTAACGATTTTTTAGTATTATAATTGATCACACAGTTGGTTTAGATTCTAACGATTTTTTAGTATTATAATTGATCATACAGTTGGTTTTGATTGTAACGATTTTTTAGTATTATAATTGATCATACAGTTGGTTTTGATTCCAACGATTTTTTAGTATTATAATTGATCCTACAGTTGGTTTTGATTCCAACGATTTTTTAGTATTATAATTGATCATACAGTTGGTTTTGATTCCAACGATTTTTTAGTATTATAACTGATCATCCAGTTGGTTTTGATTCCAACGATTTTTTAGTATTATAATTGATCATACAGTTGGTTTTGATTGTAACGATTTTTTAGTATTATAATTGATCATACAGATGGTTTTGATTCCAACGATTTTTTAGTATTATAATTGATCATACAGTTGGTTTTGATTCCAACGATTTTTTACTATTATAATTGATCATACAGTTGGTTTTGATTCCAACGATTTTTTAGTATTATAACTGATCCTCCAGTTGGTTTTGATTCCAACGATTTTTTAGTATTATAATTGATCATACAGTTGGTTTTGATTCCAACGATTTTTTAGTATTATAACTGATCATCCAGTTGGTTTTGATTCCAACGATTTTTTAGTATTATAATTGATCATACAGTTGGTTTTGATTCCAACGATTTTTTACTATTATAATTGATCATACAGTTGGTTTTGATTCCAACGATTTTTTAGTATTATAATTGATCATACAGTTGGTTTTGATTCTAACGATTTTTTAGTATTATAATTGATCACACAGTTGGTTTAGATTCTAACGATTTTTTAGTATTATAATTGATCATACAGTTGGTTTTGATTGTAACGATTTTTTAGTATTATAATTGATCATACAGTTGGTTTTGATTCCAACGATTTTTTACTATTATAATTGATCATACAGTTGGTTTTGATTCCAACGATTTTTTAGTATTATAATTGATCATACAGTTGGTTTTGATTCCAACGATTTGTTAGTATTATAATTGATCCTACAGTTGGTTTTGATTCCAACGATTTTTTAGTATTATAATTGATCATACAGTTGGTTTTGATTCCAACGATTTTTTAGTATTATAACTGATCCTACAGTTGGTTTTGATTCCAACGATTTTTTAGTATTATAACTGATCCTACAGTTGGTTTTGATTCCAACGATTTTTTACTATTATAATTAATCATACAGTTGGTTTTGATTCCAACGATTTTTTAGTATTATAATTGATCCTACAGTTGGATTTGATTCCAACGATTTTTTAGTATTATAATTGATCTTACAGTTGGATTTGATTCTAACGATTTTTTAGTATTATAATTGATCATCCAGTTGGTTTTGATTCCAACGATTTTTTAGTATTATAATTGATCATACAGTTGGTTTTGATTCCAACGATTTTTTAGTATTATAATTGATCATACAGTTGGTTTTGATTCCAACGATTTTTTAGTATTATAACTGATCCTACAGTTGGTTTTGATTCCAACGATTTTTTAGTATTATAATTGATCATACAGTTGGTTTTGATTCCAACGATTTTTTAGTATTATAACTAATCCTACAGTTGGTTTTGATTCCAACGATTTTTTAGTATTATAACTGATCCTACAGTTGGTTTTGATTCCAACGATTTTTTAGTATTATAATTGATCATACAGTTGGTTTTGATTCCAACGATTTTTTAGTATTATAATTGATCATACAGTTGGTTTTGATTCCAACGATTTTTTAGTATTATATTTGATCACACAGTTGGTTTAGATTCTAACGATTTTTTAGTATTATAATTGATCACACAGTTGGTTTAGATTCTAACGATTTTTTAGTATTATAATTGATCATACAGTTGGTTTTGATTGTAACGATTTTTTAGTATTATAATTGATCATACAGTTGGTTTTGATTCCAACGATTTTTTAGTATTATAATTGATCATACAGTTGGTTTTGATGCCAACGATTTTTTAGTATTATAACTGATCCTACAGTTGGTTTTGATTCCAACGATTTTTTAGTATTATAATTGATCATACAGTTGGGTTTGATTCCAACGATTTTTTAGTATTATAATTGATCATACAGTTGGTTTTGATTCCAACGATTTTTTAGTATTATAACTGATCATACAGTTGGTTTTGATTCCAACCATTCTTTAGAATTATAATTGATCCTACAGTTTGTTTTGATTCCAACGATTTTTTAGTATTATAACTGATCATACAGTTGGTTTTGATTCCAACGATTCGTTAGAATTATAATTGATCATCCAGTTGGGTTTGATTCCAACGATTTTTTACTATTATAATTGATCATACAGTTGGTTTTGATTCCAACGATTTTTTAGTATTATATTTGATCATCCAGTTGGTTTTGATTCCAACGATTTTTTAGTATTATAATTGATCATACAGTTGGTTTTGATTCCAACCATTTTTTAGAATTATAATTGATCACACAGTTGGTTAAGATTCCAACGATTTTTTAGTATTATAATTGATCATACAGTTGGTTTAAATTCTAACGATTTTTTAGTATTATAATTGATCCTACAGTTGGTTTTGATTCCAACGATTTTTAGTATTATAATTGATCATACAGTTGGGTTTGATTCCAACGATTTTTTAGTATTATAATTGATCATACAGTTGGTTTTGATTCCAACGATTTTTTAGTATTATAACTGATCATACAGTTGGTTTTGATTCCAACCATTCTTTAGAATTATAATTGATCCTACAGTTGGTTTTGATTCCAACGATTTTTTAGTATTATAACTGATCATACAGTTGGTTTTGATTCCAACGATTCTTTAGAATTATAATTGATCATCCAGTTGGGTTTGATTCCAACGATTTTTTACTATTATAATTGATCATACAGTTGGTTTTGATTCCAACGATTTTTTAGTATTATATTTGATCATCCAGTTGGTTTTGATTCCAACGATTTTTTAGTATTATAATTGATCATACAGTTGGTTTTGATTCTAACGATTTTTTAGTATTATAATTGATCACACAGTTGGTTTAGATTCTAACGATTTTTTAGTATTATAATTGATCATACAGTTGGTTTAGATTCTAACGATTTTTTAGTATTATAATTGATCATCCAGTTGGTTTAGATTCTAACGATTTTTTAGTATTATATTTGATCATCCAGTTGGTTTTGATTCCAACGATTTTTTAGTATTATAATTGATCATACAGTTGGTTTAGATTCTAACGATTTTTTAGTATTATAATTGATCACACAGTTGGTTTAGATTCTAACGATTTTTTAGTATTATAATTGATCATACAGTTGGTTTAGATTCTAACGATTTTTTAGTATTATATTTGATCATCCAGTTGGTTTTGATTCCAACGATTTTTTAGTATTATAATTGATCATACAGTTGGTTTAGATTCTAACGATTTTTTAGTATTATAATTGATCACACAGTTGGTTTAGATTCTAACGATTTTTTAGTATTATAATTGATCACACAGTTGGTTTAGATTCTAACGATTTTTTAGTATTATAATTGATCATACAGTTGGTTTTGATTCCAACGATTTTTTAGTATTATATTTGATCATCCAGTTGGTTTTGATTCTAACGATTTTTTAGTATTATAATTGATCATACAGTTGGTTTTGATTCTAACGATTTTTTATTATTATAATTGATCACACAGTTGGTTTAGATTCTAACGATTTTTCAGTATTATAATTGATCATACAGTTGGTTTTGATTGTAACGATTTTTTAGTATTATAATTGATCATACAGTTGGTTTAGATTCTAACGATTTTTTAGTATTATATTTGATCATACAGTTGGGTTTGATTCCAACGATTTTTTAGTATTATATTTGATCATCCAGTTGGTTTTGATTCCAACGATTTTTTAGTATTATAATTGATCATACAGTTGGTTTTGATTCTAACGATTTTTTAGTATTATAATTGATCGCACAGTTGGTTTAGATTCTAACGATTTTTTAGTATTATAACTGATCATACAGTTGGTTTTGATTGTAACGATTTTTTAGTATTATTATTGATCATACAGTTGGTTTTGATTCTAACGATTTTTTAGTATTATTATTGATCATACAGTTGGTTTTGATTCCAACGATTTTTTAGTATTATAATTGATCATACAGTTGGTTTTGATTCCAACCATTTTTTAGAATTATAATTGATCACACAGTTGGTTAAGATTCCAACGATTTTTTAGTATTATAATTGATCATACAGTTGGTTTAAATTCTAACGATTTTTTAGTATTATAATTGATCCTACAGTTGGTTTTGATTCCAACGATTTTTTAGTATTATAATTGATCATACAGTTGGGTTTGATTCCAACGATTTTTTAGTATTATAATTGATCATACAGTTGGTTTTGATTCCAACGATTTTTTAGTATTATAACTGATCATACAGTTGGTTTTGATTCCAACCATTCTTTAGAATTATAATTGATCCTACAGTTGGTTTTGATTCCAACGATTTTTTAGTATTATAACTGATCATACAGTTGGTTTTGATTCCAACGATTCTTTAGAATTATAATTGATCATCCAGTTGGGTTTGATTCCAACGATTTTTTACTATTATAATTGATCATACAGTTGGTTTTGATTCCAACGATTTTTTAGTATTATATTTGATCATCCAGTTGGTTTTGATTCCAACGATTTTTTAGTATTATAATTGATCATACAGTTGGTTTTGATTCTAACGATTTTTTAGTATTATAATTGATCACACAGTTGGTTTAGATTCTAACGATTTTTTAGTATTATAATTGATCATACAGTTGGTTTAGATTCTAACGATTTTTTAGTATTATAATTGATCATCCAGTTGGTTTAGATTCTAACGATTTTTTAGTATTATATTTGATCATCCAGTTGGTTTTGATTCCAACGATTTTTTAGTATTATAATTGATCATACAGTTGGTTTAGATTCTAACGATTTTTTAGTATTATAATTGATCACACAGTTGGTTTAGATTCTAACGATTTTTTAGTATTATAATTGATCATACAGTTGGTTTAGATTCTAACGATTTTTTAGTATTATATTTGATCATCCAGTTGGTTTTGATTCCAACGATTTTTTAGTATTATAATTGATCATACAGTTGGTTTAGATTCTAACGATTTTTTAGTATTATAATTGATCACACAGTTGGTTTAGATTCTAACGATTTTTTAGTATTATAATTGATCACACAGTTGGTTTAGATTCTAACGATTTTTTAGTATTATAATTGATCATACAGTTGGTTTTGATTCCAACGATTTTTTAGTATTATATTTGATCATCCAGTTGGTTTTGATTCTAACGATTTTTTAGTATTATAATTGATCATACAGTTGGTTTTGATTCTAACGATTTTTTATTATTATAATTGATCACACAGTTGGTTTAGATTCTAACGATTTTTCAGTATTATAATTGATCATACAGTTGGTTTTGATTGTAACGATTTTTTAGTATTATAATTGATCATACAGTTGGTTTAGATTCTAACGATTTTTTAGTATTATATTTGATCATACAGTTGGGTTTGATTCCAACGATTTTTTAGTATTATATTTGATCATCCAGTTGGTTTTGATTCCAACGATTTTTTAGTATTATAATTGATCATACAGTTGGTTTTGATTCTAACGATTTTTTAGTATTATAATTGATCGCACAGTTGGTTTAGATTCTAACGATTTTTTAGTATTATAACTGATCATACAGTTGGTTTTGATTGTAACGATTTTTTAGTATTATTATTGATCATACAGTTGGTTTTGATTCTAACGATTTTTTAGTATTATAATTGATCATACAGTTGGTTTTGATTCCAACGATTTTTTAGTATTATAACTGATCATCCAGTTCGTTTTGATTCCAACGATTTTTTAGTATTATAATTGATCATACAGTTGGTTTTGATTCTAACGATTTTTTAGTATTATAATTGATCACACAGTTGGTTTAGATTCTAACGATTTTTTAGTATTATAATTGATCATACAGTTGGTTTTGATTCTAACGATTTTTTAGTATTATAATAGATCATACAGTTGGTTTTGATTCTAACGATTTTTTAGTATTATAATTGATCATACAGTTGGTTTTGATTCCAACGATTTTTTAGTATTATAACTGATCATCCAGTTCGTTTTGATTCCAACGATTTTTTGGTATTATAATTGATCATACAGTTGGTTTTGATTCCAACGATTTTTTAGTATTATAATTGATCATACAGTTGGTTTTGATTCTAACGATTTTTTAGTATTATAATTGATCATACAGTTGGTTTTGATTTTAACGATTTTTTAGTATTATAATTGATCATACAGTTGGTTTTGATTCCAACGATTTTTTAGTATTATAATTGATCATACAGTTGGTTTTGATTCCAACGATTTTTTAGTATTATAATTGATCATACAGTTGGTTTTGATTCCAACCATTTTTTAGAATTATAATTGATCACACAGTTGGTTTAGATTCCAACGATTTTTTAGTATTATAATTGATCATACAGTTGGTTTAGATTCTAACGATTTTTTAGTATTATAATTGATCCTACAGTTGGTTTTGATTCCAACGATTTTTTAGTATTATAATTGATCATACAGTTGGGTTTGATTCCAACGATTTTTTAGTATTATAATTGATCATACAGTTGGTTTTGATTCCAACGATTTTTTAGTATTATAACTGATCATACAGTTGGTTTTGATTCCAATCATTCTTTAGAATTATAATTGATCCTACAGTTGGTTTTGATTCCAACGATTTTTTAGTATTATAACTGATCATACAGTTGGTTTTGATTCCAACGATTCTTTAGAATTATAATTGATCATCCAGTTGGGTTTGATTCCAACGATTTTTTACTATTATAATTGATCATACAGTTGGTTTTGATTCCAACGATTTTTTAGTATTATATTTGATCATCCAGTTGGTTTTGATTCCAACGATGTTTTAGTATTATAATTTATCATACAGTTGGTTTTGATTCTAACGATTTTTTAGTATTATAATTGATCACACAGTTGGTTTAGATTCTAACGATTTTTTAGTATTATAATTGATCATACAGTTGGTTTAGATTCTAACGATTTTTTAGTATTAGAATTGATCATCCAGTTGGTTTAGATTCTAACGATTTTTTAGTATTATATTTGATAATCCAGTTGGTTTTGATTCCAACGATTTTTTAGTATTATAATTGATCATACAGTTGGTTTATATTCTAACGATTTTTTAGTATTATAATTGATCACACAGTTGGTTTAGATTCTAACGATTTTTTAGTATTATAATTGATCATACAGTTGGTTTAGATTCTAACGATTTTTTAGTATTATATTTGATCATCCAGTTGGTTTTGATTCCAACGATTTTTTAGTATTATAATTGATCCTACAGTTGGTTTTGATTCCAACGATTTTTTAGTATTATAATTGATCATACAGTTGGTTTTGATTCCAACGATTTTTTAGTATTATAACTGATCATCCAGTTGGTTTTGATTCCAACGATTTTTTAGTATTATAATTGATCATACAGTTGGTTTTGATTGTAACGATTTTTTAGTATTATAATTGATCATACAGTTGGTTTTGATTCCAACGATTTTTTAGTATTATAATTGATCATACAGTTGGTTTTGATTCCAACGATTTTTTACTATTATAATTGATCATACAGTTGGTTTTGATTCCAACGATTTTTTAGTATTATAACTGATCCTCCAGTTGGTTTTGATTCCAACGATTTTTTAGTATTATAATTGATCATACAGTTGGTTTTGATTCCAACGATTTTTTAGTATTATAACTGATCATCCAGTTGGTTTTGATTCCAACGATTTTTTAGTATTATAATTGATCATACAGTTGGTTTTGATTCCAACGATTTTTTACTATTATAATTGATCATACAGTTGGTTTTGATTCCAACGATTTTTTAGTATTATAATTGATCATACAGTTGGTTTTGATTCTAACGATTTTTTAGTATTATAATTGATCACACAGTTGGTTTAGATTCTAACGATTTTTTAGTATTATAATTGATCATACAGTTGGTTTTGATTGTAACGATTTTTTAGTATTATAATTGATCATACAGTTGGTTTTGATTCCAACGATTTTTTACTATTATAATTGATCATACAGTTGGTTTTGATGCCAACGATTTTTTAGTATTATAATTGATCCTACAGTTGGTTTTGATTCCAACGATTTTTTAGTATTATAATTGATCATACAGTTGGTTTTGATTCCAACGATTTTTTAGTATTATAATTGATCATACAGTTGGTTTTGATTCCAACGATTTTTTAGTATTATAACTGATCCTACAGTTGGTTTTGATTCCAACGATTTTTTAGTATTATAACTGATCCTACAGTTGGTTTTGATTCCAACGATTTTTTACTATTATAATTAATCATACAGTTGGTTTTGATTCCAACGATTTTTTAGTATTATAATTGATCCTACAGTTGGATTTGATTCCAACGATTTTTTAGTATTATAATTGATCTTACAGTTGGATTTGATTCTAACGATTTTTTAGTATTATAATTGATCATCCAGTTGGTTTTGATTCCAACGATTTTTTAGTATTATAATTGATCATACAGTTGGTTTTGATTCCAACGATTTTTTAGTATTATAATTGATCATACAGTAGGTTTTGATTCCAACGATTTTTTAGTATTATAATTGATCATACAGTTGGTTTAGATTCTAACGATTTTTTAGTATTATATTTGATCATCCAGTTGGTTTTGATTCCAACGATTTTTTAGTATTATAATTGATCCTACAGTTGGTTTTGATTCCAACGATTTTTTAGTATTATAATTGATCATACAGTTGGTTTTGATTCCAACGATTTTTTAGTATTATAACTGATCATCCAGTTGGTTTTGATTCCAACGATTTTTTAGTATTATAATTGATCATACAGTTGGTTTTGATTGTAACGATTTTTTAGTATTATAATTGATCATACAGTTGGTTTTGATTCCAACGATTTTTTAGTATTATAATTGATCATACAGTTGGTTTTGATTCCAACGATTTTTTACTATTATAATTGATCATACAGTTGGTTTTGATTCCAACGATTTTTTAGTATTATAACTGATCCTCCAGTTGGTTTTGATTCCAACGATTTTTTAGTATTATAATTGATCATACAGTTGGTTTTGATTCCAACGATTTTTTAGTATTATAACTGATCATCCAGTTGGTTTTGATTCCAACGATTTTTTAGTATTATAATTGATCATACAGTTGGTTTTGATTCCAACGATTTTTTACTATTATAATTGATCATACAGTTGGTTTTGATTCCAACGATTTTTTAGTATTATAATTGATCATACAGTTGGTTTTGATTCTAACGATTTTTTAGTATTATAATTGATCACACAGTTGGTTTAGATTCTAACGATTTTTTAGTATTATAATTGATCATACAGTTGGTTTTGATTGTAACGATTTTTTAGTATTATAATTGATCATACAGTTGGTTTTGATTCCAACGATTTTTTACTATTATAATTGATCATACAGTTGGTTTTGATGCCAACGATTTGTTAGTATTATAATTGATCCTACAGTTGGTTTTGATTCCAACGATTTTTTAGTATTATAATTGATCATACAGTTGGTTTTGATTCCAACGATTTTTTAGTATTATAATTGATCATACAGTTGGTTTTGATTCCAACGATTTTTTAGTATTATAACTGATCCTACAGTTGGTTTTGATTCCAACGATTTTTTAGTATTATAACTGATCCTACAGTTGGTTTTGATTCCAACGATTTTTTACTATTATAATTAATCATACAGTTGGTTTTGATTCCAACGATTTTTTAGTATTATAATTGATCCTACAGTTGGATTTGATTCCAACGATTTTTTAGTATTATAATTGATCTTACAGTTGGATTTGATTCTAACGATTTTTTAGTATTATAATTGATCATCCAGTTGGTTTTGATTCCAACGATTTTTTAGTATTATAATTGATCATACAGTTGGTTTTGATTCCAACGATTTTTTAGTATTATAATTGATCATACAGTAGGTTTTGATTCCAACGATTTTTTAGTATTATAACTGATCCTACAGTTGGTTTTGATTCCAACGATTTTTTAGTATTATAATTGATCATACAGTTGGTTTTGATTCCAACGATTTTTTAGTATTATAACTAATCCTACAGTTGGTTTTGATTCCAACGATTTTTTAGTATTATAACTGATCCTACAGTTGGTTTTGATTCCAACGATTTTTTAGTATTATAATTGATCATACAGTTGGTTTTGATTCCAACGATTTTTTAGTATTATAATTGATCATACAGTTGGTTTTGATTCCAACGATTTTTTAGTATTATATTTGATCACACAGTTGGTTTAGATTCTAACGTTTTTTTAGTATTATAATTGATCACACAGTTGGTTTTGATTCCAACGATTTTTTAGTATTATAACTGATCCTACAGTTGGTTTTGATTCCAACGATTTTTTAGTATTATAACTGATCCTACAGTTGGTTTTGATTCCAACGATTTTTTACTATTATAATTAATCATACAGTTGGTTTTGATTCCAACGATTTTTTAGTATTATAATTGATCCTACAGTTGGATTTGATTCCAACGATTTTTTAGTATTATAATTGATCTTACAGTTGGATTTGATTCTAACGATTTTTTAGTATTATAATTGATCATCCAGTTGGTTTTGATTCCAACGATTTTTTAGTATTATAATTGATCATACAGTTGGTTTTGATTCCAACGATTTTTTAGTATTATAATTGATCATACAGTTGGTTTTGATTCCAACGATTTTTTAGTATTATAACTGATCCTACAGTTGGTTTTGATTCCAACGATTTTTTAGTATTATAATTGATCATACAGTTGGTTTTGATTCCAACGATTTTTTAGTATTATAACTAATCCTACAGTTGGTTTTGATTCCAACGATTTTTTAGTATTATAACTGATCCTACAGTTGGTTTTGATTCCAACGATTTTTTAGTATTATAATTGATCATACAGTTGGTTTTGATTCCAACGATTTTTTAGTATTATAATTGATCATACAGTTGGTTTTGATTCCAACGATTTTTTAGTATTATATTTGATCACACAGTTGGTTTAGATTCTAACGATTTTTTAGTATTATAATTGATCACACAGTTGGTTTAGATTCTAACGATTTTTTAGTATTATAATTGATCATACAGTTGGTTTTGATTGTAACGATTTTTTAGTATTATAATTGATCATACAGTTGGTTTTGATTCCAACGATTTTTTAGTATTATAATTGATCATACAGTTGGTTTTGATGCCAACGATTTTTTAGTATTATAACTGATCCTACAGTTGGTTTTGATTCCAACGATTTTTTAGTATTATAATTGATCATACAGTTGGGTTTGATTCCAACGATTTTTTAGTATTATAATTGATCATACAGTTGGTTTTGATTCCAACGATTTTTTAGTATTATAACTGATCATACAGTTGGTTTTGATTCCAACCATTCTTTAGAATTATAATTGATCCTACAGTTTGTTTTGATTCCAACGATTTTTTAGTATTATAACTGATCATACAGTTGGTTTTGATTCCAACGATTCGTTAGAATTATAATTGATGATCCAGTTGGGTTTGATTCCAACGATTTTTTACTATTATAATTGATCATACAGTTGGTTTTGATTCCAACGATTTTTTAGTATTATATTTGATCATCCAGTTGGTTTTGATTCCAACGATTTTTTAGTATTATAATTGATCATACAGTTGGTTTTGATTACAACCATTTTTTAGAATTATAATTGATCACACAGTTGGTTTAGATTCCAACGATTTTTTAGTATTATAATTGATCATACAGTTGGTTTAGATTCTAACGATTTTTTAGTATTATAATTGATCCTACAGTTGGTTTTGATTCCAACGATTTTTTAGTATTATAATTGATCATACAGTTGGGTTTGATTCCAACGATTTTTTAGTATTATAATTGATCATACAGTTGGTTTTGATTCCAACGATTTTTTAGTATTATAACTGATCATACAGTTGGTTTTGATTCCAACCATTCTTTAGAATTATAATTGATCCTACAGTTGGTTTTGATTCCAACGATTTTTTAGTATTATAACTGATCATACAGTTGGTTTTGATTCCAACGATTCTTTAGAATTATAATTGATCATCCAGTTGGGTTTGATTCCAACGATTTTTTACTATTATAATTGATCATACAGTTGGTTTTGATTCCAACGATTTTTTAGTATTATATTTGATCATCCAGTTGGTTTTGATTCCAACGATTTTTTAGTATTATAATTGATCATACAGTTGGTTTTGATTCTAACGATTTTTTAGTATTATAATTGATCACACAGTTGGTTTAGATTCTAACGATTTTTTAGTATTATAATTGATCATACAGTTGGTTTAGATTCTAACGATTTTTTAGTATTAGAATTGATCATCCAGTTGGTTTAGATTCTAACGATTTTTTAGTATTATATTTGATCATCCAGTTGGTTTTGATTCCAACGATTTTTTAGTATTATAATTGATCATACAGTTGGTTTAGATTCTAACGATTTTTTAGTATTATAATTGATCACACAGTTGGTTTAGATTCTAACGATTTTTTAGTATTATAATTGATCATACAGTTGGTTTAGATTCTAACGATTTTTTAGTATTATATTTGATCATCCAGTTGGTTTTGATTCCAACGATTTTTTAGTATTATAATTGATCATACAGTTGGTTTAGATTCTAACGATTTTTTAGTATTATAATTGATCACACAGTTGGTTTAGATTCTGACGATTTTTTAGTATTATAATTGATCACACAGTTGGTTTAGATTCTAACGATTTTTTAGTATTATAATTGATCATACAGTTGGTTTTGATTCCAACGATTTTTTAGTATTATATTTGATCATCCAGTTGGTTTTGATTCTAACGATTTTTTAGTATTATAATTGATCATACAGTTGGTTTTGATTCTAACGATTTTTTATTATTATAATTGATCACACAGTTGGTTTAGATTCTAACGATTTTTCAGTATTATAATTGATCATACAGTTGGTTTTGATTGTAACGATTTTTTAGTATTATAATTGATCATACAGTTGTTTAGATTCTAACGATTTTTTAGTATTATATTTGATCATCCAGTTGGGTTTGATTCCAACGATTTTTTAGTATTATATTTGATCATCCAGTTGGTTTTGATTCCAATGATTTTTTAGTATTATAATTGATCATACAGTTGGTTTTGATTCTAACGATTTTTTAGTATTATAATTGATCGCACAGTTGGTTTAGATTCTAACGATTTTTTAGTATTATAACTGATCATACAGTTGGTTTTGATTGTAACGATTTTTTAGTATTATTATTGATCATACAGTTGGTTTTGATTCTAACGATTTTTTAGTATTATAATTGATCATACAGTTGGTTTTGATTCCAACGATTTTTTAGTATTATAACTGATCATCCAGTTCGTTTTGATTCCAACGATTTTTTAGTATTATAATTGATCATACAGTTGGTTTTGATTCTAACGATTTTTTAGTATTATAATTGATCACACAGTTGGTTTAGATTCTAACGATTTTTTAGTATTGTAATTGATCATACAGTTGGTTTTGATTCTAACGATTTTTTAGTATTATAATAGATCATACAGTTGGTTTTGATTCTAACGATTTTTTAGTATTATAATTGATCATACAGTTGGTTTTGATTCCAACGATTTTTTAGTATTATAACTGATCATCCAGTTCGTTTTGATTCCAACGATTTTTTGGTATTATAATTGATCATACAGTTGGTTTTGATTCCAACGATTTTTTAGTATTATAATTGATCATACAGTTGGTTTTGATTCTAACGATTTTTTAGTATTATAATTGATCATACAGTTGGTTTTGATTTTAACGATTTTTTAGTATTATAATTGATCATACAGTTGGTTTTGATTCCAACGATTTTTTAGTATTATAATTGATCATACAGTTGGTTTTGATTCCAACGATTTTTTAGTATTATAATTGATCATACAGTTGGTTTTGATTCCAACCATATTTTAGAATTATAATTGATCACACAGTTGGTTTAGATTCCAACGATTTTTTAGTATTATAATTGATCATACAGTTGGTTTAGATTCTAACGATTTTTTAGTATTATAATTGATCCTACAGTTGGTTTTGATTCCAACGATTTTTTAGTATTATAATTGATCATACAGTTGGGTTTGATTCCAACGATTTTTTAGTATTATAATTGATCATACAGTTGGTTTTGATTCCAACGATTTTTTAGTATTATAACTGATCATACAGTTGGTTTTGATTCCAACCATTCTTTAGAATTATAATTGATCCTACAGTTGGTTTTGATTCCAACGATTTTTTAGTATTATAACTGATCATACAGTTGGTTTTGATTCCAACGATTCTTTAGAATTATAATTGATCATCCAGTTGGGTTTGATTCCAACGATTTTTTACTATTATAATTGATCATACAGTTGGTTTTGATTCCAACGATTTTTTAGTATTATATTTGATCATCCAGTTGGTTTTGATTCCAACGATGTTTTAGTATTATAATTTATCATACAGTTGGTTTTGATTCTAACGATTTTTTAGTATTATAATTGATCACACAGTTGGTTTAGATTCTAACGATTTTTTAGTATTATAATTGATCATACAGTTGGTTTAGATTCTAACGATTTTTTAGTATTAGAATTGATCATCCAGTTGGTTTAGATTCTAACGATTTTTTAGTATTATATTTGATCATCCAGTTGGTTTTGATTCCAACGATTTTTTAGTATTATAATTGATCATACAGTTGGTTTATATTCTAACGATTTTTTAGTATTATAATTGATCACACAGTTGGTTTAGATTCTAACGATTTTTTAGTATTATAATTGATCATACAGTTGGTTTAGATTCTAACGATTTTTTAGTATTATATTTGATCATCCAGTTGGTTTTGATTCCAACGATTTTTTAGTATTATAATTGATCATACAGTTGGTTTAGATTCTAACGATTTTTTAGTATTATAATTGATCACACAGTTGGTTTAGATTCTAACGATTTTTTAGTATTATAATTGATCACACAGTTGGTTTAGATTCTAACGATTTTTTAGTATTATAATTGATCATACAGTTGGTTTTGATTCCAACGATTTTTTAGTATTATATTTGATCATCCAGTTGGTTTTGATTCTAACGATTTTTTAGTATTATAATTGATCATACAGTTGGTTTTGATTCTAACGATTTTTTATTATTATAATTGATCACACAGTTGGTTTAGATTCTAACGATTTTTTAGTATTATAATTGATCATACAGTTGGTTTTGATTGTAACGATTTTTTAGTATTATAATTGATCATACAGTTGGTTTAGATTCTAATGATTTTTTAGTATTATATTTGATCATACAGTTGGGTTTGATTCCAACGATTTTTTAGTATTATATTTGATCATCCAGTTGGTTTTGATTCCAACGATTTTTTAGTATTATAATTGATCATACAGTTGGTTTTGATTCTAACGATTTTTTAGTATTATAATTGATCGCACAGTTGGTTTAGATTCTAACGATTTTTTAGTATTATAACTGATCATACAGTTGGTTTTGATTGTAACGATTTTTTAGTATTATTATTGATCATACAGTTGGTTTTGATTCTAACGATTTTTTAGTATTATAATTGATCATACAGTTGGTTTTGATTCCAACGATTTTTTAGTATTATAACTGATCATCCAGTTCGTTTTGATTCCAACGATTTTTTAGTATTATAATTGATCATACAGTTGGTTTTGATTCTAACGATTTTTTAGTATTATAATTGATCACACAGTTGGTTTAGATTCTAACGATTTTTTAGTATTATAATTGATCATACAGTTGGTTTTGATTCTAACGATTTTTTAGTATTATAATTGATCATACAGTTGGTTTTGATTCTAACGATTTTTTAGTATTATAATTGATCATACAGTTGGTTTTGATTCCAACGATATTTTAGTATTATAACTGATCATCCAGTTCGTTTTGATTCCAACGATTTTTTAGTATTATAATTGATCATACAGTTGGTTTTGATTCCAACGATTTTTTAGTATTATAATTGATCATACAGTTGGTTTTGATTCCAACGATTTTTTAGTATTATAATTGATCATACAGTTGGTTTTGATTTTAACGATTTTTTAGTATTATAATTGATCATACAGTTGGTTTTGATTCCAACGATTTTTTAGTATTATAATTGATCATACAGTTGGTTTTGATTCCAACGATTTTTAGTATTATAATTGATCATACACTTGGTTTTGATTCCAACGATTTTTTAGTATTATAACTGATCATCCAGTTGGGTTTTTCCAACATATTTTCAGTATTATAACTGATCATACAGTTAGTTTTTTTCAATGATTCTTTAGAATTATAACTGCTCGTACAGTTGGTTTTTTTCCAACGATTTTGTAGTATCATAACTGATCATCCAGTGGTTGTTTCCAACGATTTTTTAGTATTATAACTGATCATCTAGTTGTTTTTTTCTAACGATTTTTTAATATTATAACTGCTCATACAGTTGTATTAATCCAACTATTTTTTAGCATCATAACTGATCATACAGTTGTTTTTTTCCAACGATTATTTAGTATTATAACTGCTAACGCAGTTGTTTTTTTTCCAACGATTTTGTAGTATTATCACTGCTAATACAATAGGTTTTTTTCAACGATTTTTTCATATTATAACTGATCATACAGTTAGCTTTTTTTCAATGATTCTTTAGTATTATTACTGCTCATACAGTTGTTTTTTCCAACGATTTTTTAGTATACAAACTGCTCATCCAGTTTTTTTTCCAACGTTTTTTTAGAATTATAACTGCTCATCCAATTTAGATTTTTTTCCAACAATTTTTAGTATTTTAACTGCTCATCCAGTTGGGTTTTTTCTAAAGTTTTTTAAGTATTATAACTGATCATACAGTTGGGTTTTTTCAACGATTTTTTTGTATTATCACTGCTCATACCGTTGGGTTTTTTCCAACGATTTTTAGTATTATAACTGCTCATCCAGTTGTGTTTTTTCAACGATGTTTTAGTATTATAACTTCTCGTACAGTTGTTTTTTTCCAACGATTTTTTAGTATCATAACTAATGATACAGTTGTTTTTTTCCAACGATTATTTAGTATCATAACTGCTCATACAGATTTTTTTCCAACGATTTTTTGATATTATAACTGATCACACAGTTGGTTTTTATTCCAACGATTTTTTAGTATTATAACTGATCATCCAGTTGTCTTTTCCAACGATTTTTTACTATTATAACTGCTCATCCAGTTGTTTCTTTCCAACGATTTTTTAGTATCATTACTGATCATACAGTGGGTTATTTCCAACGATTATTTAGTATTATAACTGATCATACAGTTAGTTTTTTTCAATGATTCTTTAGTATTATAACTGCTCATACAGTTGGGGTTTTTCCAACGATTTTTTAGTATTATAACTGATCATACAGTTGGGGTTTTTTCCAACGATTTTTTAGTATTATCACTGCTAATACAGTTGAGTTTTTTTCAACGATTTTTTAGTATTATATCTTATCATACAGTTAGTTTTTTTTCAATGATTCTTTAGTATTATTACTGCTCATACAGTTTGTTTTTTTCCAACGATTTTTAGTATCATAACTGATTATACAGTTGGGTTTTTTTCAACGATTTTTAGTATTGTATCTGCTCATCCAGTCGGTTTTTTCCAACGGTTATTTAGTATTATAACTGATGATACAGTTGGGTTTTTTCCAACGATTTTCTAGTATTATCACTGCTAATACAGTTGGGTTTTTTCAACGATTTTTTAGTATTATAACTTATCATACAGTTAGTTTTTTTTAATGATTCTTTAGTATTACTACTGCTCATACAGTTTGTTTTTTTCCAACGATTTTTAGTATCATAACTGATTATACAGTTGGGTTTTTTTCAACGATTGTTAGTATTATAACTGCTCATCCAGTCGGTTTTTTTCGAACGGTTATTTAGTATTATAACTGATGATACAGTTGGGTTTTTTCCAACGATTTTTTAGTATTATAACTGCTCATACAGTTGGGGTTTTCCAACGATTTTTTAAAAATTTCCATGCTCATACAGTTGTTTTTATCAAACTATTTTTTAGCATCATAACTCATCATACAGTTGTTTTTTCCAACGATTTTTTAGTATTATAACTGGTCACCCAGTTGTTTTTTTCCAACGATTTTTTAGTATTATAACTGCTCATCCAGTGGTGTTTTTTCCCAACGATTTTTTAGTATTATAACTGCTTATCCAGTGGTGTTCTTTCCCAACGATTTTTTAGTATTATAACTGCTAATCCAGTTAAGATTTTTCCCAACGATTTTTTAGTATTATAACTGCTTATCCAGTTGGGTTTTTTCCAACGATTTTCAGTATTATCACTTATCATACAGTTGTGTTTTTTCAACGATTTTCTAGTATTATAACTGCTCATACAGTTGGTTTTTTCCACCGATTTTTTAGTATCATAACTGATCATATAGTTGTTTTTTTCCAACGATTTTTTAGTATTATAACTGATCATACAGTTAATTTTTTTTCAATGATTCTTTAGTATTATTACTGCTCATACAGTTTTTTTTTTTAACGATTTTTTAGTATCATAACTGATCATACAGTTGGGGTTTTTTCAACGATTTCTTAGTATTATAACTGCTCATACAGTTGGTTTTTTCCAGCGGTTTTTCAGTATTATAACATGATACAATTGGGTTTTTATTCCAACGATTTTCCAGTATTATAACTGCTCATACAGTTGGTTTTTTCCAACGATTTTTTAGTATTATAACTGATCATACAGTTAGTTTTTTTCCAACAATTTTTTTGTATTATAACGGATCATACAGTTGGGTTTCATTCAAACGTTTTTTTAGTATTATGATTGATGATACAGTTGGGTTTTTTCCAACGATTGTTTAGTATTATAACTGCTCACCCAGTTGTTTTTTTTCAACGATTTTTTAGTATTATAACTGATCATACAGTTGGTTTTTATTCCAACGATTGTTTAGTATTATAATTGATCATACAGTTGGTTTTTATTCCAACGATTTTTGAGTATTATAACTGCTCATCCAGTTGGGGGTTTTCCAACGTTTTTTTCAGTATTATAACTGATCATACAGTTGTTTTTTTCCAACGATTTTTTAGTATTATAACTGATCATACAGTTGTTTTTTTTACAACGATTTTTTAGTATTATAACTGATCATACAGTTTGGTTTTTTTTCCAACGATTTTTTATTATTATCACTGATCATAAAGTGTGTTTTTTTCAACAATAAAGTGTGTTTTTTAGTATTATATTTATAATAGTTTTTTTCTAACGATTTTTTAGTATTATAAGCGATCATACAGTTGGGTTATATTCAAACGATATTTTTGTATTATAACTGCTCATCCAGTTGGTTTTTATTCCAACGATTTTTTAGTAATGTAATTGATCATACAGTTGTTTTTTTCCAGCGATTTTTTAATATTATCACTGCTCATAAAGTTTGTTTTTTCCAGCGATTTTTTAGTATTATAGTTATAATAGTTTTTTTCTAACGATTTTTTAGTATTATAACGGATCATACAGTTGGGTTTTATTGAAACGATTTTTTAGTATTATAACTGCTCATCCAGTTGGTTTTTATTCCATCGACTTTTAAGTATTATAATTGACAATACAGTTGGTTTTTATTCCAAAGAATTTTTAGTATTATAAATGCTTATCCAGTTGTTTTTTCCAACGATTTTTTAGTATTATAACTGCTCATTTAGTTGTTATTTTCCAACGATTTTTTAGTATTATCATGGCTCATACAGTTGGTTTTTATTCCAAAGATTTTTTTCGTATAATAACTGATCATACTGATCAGTTGTGTTTTCTCCAACGATTTTCAGTATTATAACTGCTCATACAGTTGGGTTTTTTCCAACGATGTTTTAGTATTATAACAGATCATACAGTTGTTTTTTCAACGATTTTTTAGTATTATAACTGCTCATACTTTTGGTTTATATTCCAACAATTTTGTAGTGTTATAATTGATCATACAGTTGTTTTTTTTCCAACGATTTTTAAGTATTATTAGTGATCATACAGTTAGTTTTTTTTCAATGATTTTTTAGTATAATAACTGATCATTCAATTGGGGTTTATTCCAACGATTTTTTAGTATTATATCTGATTATATTGTTGTTTTTTCCAACGATTTTTTGTATTATATTATCGTATTATATTATCGGTATGCTTATACAGTTGGTTTTTTTCTCAACGATTTTTTAGTATTATAACTGATCATACAGTTGGTTGTTTGCAACGAATTTTTAGTATTATAACAGCTCATACAGTTGGGTTGTTTTTCAACGAATTTTTAGTATTATAACTGCTTATATAGTTGTTTCTTCAATGGTTCTTCTGTATGATAACTGCTCATACAGTTAGTTTTTTTTTCAACGATTTTTTAGTATTATAACGGATCATACAGTTGGGTTTTATTCAAACGATTTTTTAGCATCATAACTGCTCATCGAGTTGGTTTTTATTCCAACGATTCTTCAGTATTATAACTGCTCATACAGTTGTTTTTTTCAACGATTTTTAGTATTATAACTGCTCATACAGTTGTGTTTTTTTCAACTATTTTTTAGTATTATACAGTTGGTTTTTATTCCAACCATTTTTTAGTATTAAAACTTATCATACAGTTAGTTTTTTTAATGATTCTTTAGTATTATAACTGATCATACAGTAGTTGTTTTTTTCAACGATTTTTTAGTATTATAACTTCTAATCTAGTTGTTTTTTTCCGACGATTTTTTAGTATTATTAGTGATCATACAGTTGTGTTTTTTACAACGATATTTTAGTATTATACCTGCTCATCCATTTGGTTTTCATTCCAACGATTTTTTAGTATTATAATTTATCATACAGTTGGTTTTCATTCCAACGATTTTTTGGTATTATAACTGCTCATCCAGTAATTTTTTCCAACGATTTTTTAGTATTATAACTGCTCATACAGTTGTTTTTTTCAACGATTTTTAGTATTATAACTGCTCATCTAATTGTTTTTTTCGAACGATTTTTTAGTATCATAACTGCTCATCTAGTTGTTTTTTAAACGATTTTTTAGTATGATAACTGATCATACAGTTGTGTTTTTTTCAACGATTTTTTAGTATTATAACTGCTCATACAGTTGGTTTTTATTCCAACGATTAGTTAGTATTATAACTGATCACACAGTTGGGTTTTTCCAACGATTTTTTAGTATTATAACTGCTCATCTAATTGTTTTTTTCGAACGATGTTTTAGTATCATAACTGCTCATCTAGTTGTTTTTTAAACGATTTTTTAGTATGATAACTGATCATACAGTTGTGTTTTTTTCAACGATTTTTTAGTATTATAACTGCTCATACAGTTGGTTTTTATTCCAACGATTAGTTAGTATTATAACTGATCACACAGTTGGGTTTTTCCAACGATTTTTTAGTATTATAACTGCTCATCCAGTTGGTATTTCCAACGTTTTTTTTAGTATTATAACTTATCATACAGTTTGGTTTTTTTCCAACGATTATTTAGTATTATCACTGCTCATACAGTTGGGTTTTTTCCAAGGATTTTTTAGTATTATAACTGATCATACAGTTAGTTTTTCCAAATATTCTTCAGTATTATAACTGCTCATACAGTTGTTTTTTTCAACGATTTTTAGTATTATAACTGCTCATCCAGTTGGTTTTTTTCCAACGGTTATTTAGTATTATAACTGATGATACGGTTGGGTTTATTCCACCGATTTTTTTTCATACAGTTGTTTTTTTCAACGATTTTTCGTATTATAACTGATCATACAGTTGTTTTTTTTCAACGATTTTTTAGTATTATAACGAATCATACAGTTGTTTTTTTTTCAATGTTTTTTAAGTATTATAACTGATAATACAGTAGGTCGTTTTTCAAGCCTTGTATCATTATCTTAAATCATCATAAAGTTGGTATCTTTCAAACTATTTATCATTATTAAAACTGATCATACATTTAGTCCCTGTTTCAACCATTACGTGATCATACAGTTCTTTATTTTCTATCGATTTATCAATATTATACATGATTATACAGTTTGTTCCTTTTCAACTATTTATCATCATAATATACGATATATATATATACGATATACTGATCATACAGTTTGTTCGTTTTCAACTACAGATATTAATCTTAACCGTAGGTTCCTTTCCAACAATTTATCATTATTATAACTGATACTACAGTTTTCTCCTTTTTTTAACCATTGATCATTATTTAAATTGATCATACAGTGTGTCCCTATCAAACCATTATTCCTCATCTTAAATTAACATATAGTTGGTTCCTTTTAAACCATTTATCACTGTTATAACTAATACTACAGTTTGCTTCTTGTTTAAATCATTGATCATTATCCTAACTGATTATACAGTGTGTCCCTTTCCAACCATTTATCATTTTTATAACTGATTATACAGTTGGTCGATTTCAACCATTTATCATTATTTAAACTGATTATACAGTTGATCCCTTTCCAAGAATTTATTTTTATAATAACTGATCATACAGTTAGTTCCTTTCCAACCATTTATCATTATTTATAATTTATCATACAATCGGTCTCTTTCAAATCTTTCATCATTATTTTAACTCTTCATACAGTTGGTCGCTTTTCTAAATATGTATCGTTATTATAACTCAAAAACAATTTAGTCCCTTTTAAACAATTTTTTTATTTTTTTTAACTTATCATACAGTTTGTCCCTTTGTAACCATTTATCATTATTTTAATTGATCCTACAGTTAATCCCTTTCAAACTATTTATCATTATTATAACGTATCATACAGTTTGTCCATTTTCAACCATTGATCATTATTTTTACTATACATCATATAGTTGGTTCTTTTCTAACCATTTATTATCATAATATACTGATTATATAGTTGGGTTTTTTTCAACCACAGATTATTATCTTGACTGACCATACGGTTGGTTCCTTTATACCCATTATATCATTAATATCTGATCATACAGTTAGTCACCTTTCAGTCATTGATCATTAACTGAACTGATCATACATTTAGTCCCTTTCCAACCACTTATCATCATCAGTTGGTCATTTTCACACCATTTGTCATTATTATAACTGAACATACGGTTGATCCCTTTTCCAACAATTTATAATTTTTATAACTTATCATAGAGTTGGATCCTCTCCAACTATTTATTATTATTATAACTTATCATACAGTTGGTCCCTTTCAAACCATTTGGCATTTTTTTAAACTCATTATCGAGTTGGTCCCTTTCGAACCATTGATTTTTATTATAACTTATCACACAGTTAGCCATTTATCATTATCATAACTGATCATGCAGTCGGTCTCTTTTACACCATTGATCATTATCTTAACTATTCATACAGTTCGTCCCTTTCCAACAATTTATCATTATCATAACTGATCATATAGTCAATCTCTTTTCAATCATTGATCATTATCTGAACCAATCATACATTTGGTCCCTTTGTCAATTTGATCATTATCTAAACTGATCATACAGTTTGTTCCTTACCAACCATTTATCATCTATTAATAATGGAGTTTATGTATCTGTCTGTCTGAAGCCGAAACTCCATCAGAGTAGTATGACTATTTCCTGAGTCCGCCAGCTTCACTATATACTATGAAAAAAACCGCCGCAAATACTATGCGCGTTTTTCAATTTACACAATCAATTGCATTTGAACTTCTAATAAATTAGTATTCGCAAATATACACTAATGATTGTTTTCAAATTTCAACATGTATTTACGCAATTTTGCTCACTAATAATCATACTTATAAATTATAATTATTGAATCAAATTGTTTAATTAAAATAATAATTGATTTAAAAATTAATGAGTTACGTAGTTATTTCATCTACGCCCAACTGATTAAACAGCGTTAATCCATTTAACGACCTCCTCCGTCAAATTAATACGGACGCAAGACGGCGCGTATTTTCAAATGTCAACAAAACATTGGTATTTAACCGTGTTACTTTATAACGTTCTGAGTTTGTTTATTTTATTAATCTTATAAAACACAAATTTAGTGAATCAAACTGTTTAATTAAAATAATAATTGATTTAAAAATTAATGAGTTACATAGTTATTTCATCTAACACCCAACTGATTAAACAGCGTTAATCCATTGAAACGCCCTCCTTCCGTATTTGATTTCTTAATACTTTCATATCCAATATTATCATTTTTTTCACGATCTTACCTGAATTTATGATTCCATGCTTTATTTATTAAAAAAAAAATGTGATTTTCTTTCTTTACTGTCAACAAAAAATAACACATTGTACTGGAAAACTATACAACTGATTTTAGAATCAAATTGTTTAATTTAAAAAAGGTCATTAAACAAACAAACACACACACAGTGTTCACTGTATTTGATTTTTTGGTGCTTTTTCATTTTAGGATCCGCGCTAACTTTGACCCCGTCGTTAGGGTTAGGGTAAAAGTCAACGTGGGGGTTAGAGTTTGGGTTAGGTTTTCTTTTTTTTCCTTTTTAATTAAAAATATTTATATGTATGGGGGAGAATTTTAAAAAATTGGGGGAAGGCGGTCAAAAAAATTTTTTTTTTTCTTTTCTTAACTAAAATTATTTCTATATATGGGGGAGGGTAAAATTTTTAAAAATTGAGGAAGGGGGTGCAAAAAATTTTCTTTCTTACTTTTTAAAGTAAAAATATTTCTATTTATGGGGGAGAGTAAAACAAAAATCGGGGTAGGGTCGAATTTCTTTTTTTCTTTATTTACAACTAAAAAAATTCATGGTCAAAAACAAAGAAAATCATTGTCTAACCACCCAAGAAATATGACTGGGCTCCATCGGTTTACGCGTGAGCGTTCATTTCTGACGCGGCAGCCTAGCAAAAATATGTGACCGGAGGGAGCATATATTTACTAGTTATTATAATTGATTATACAGTCGGTCCTTTTAAACCGTTAATCATTATCTTAAATGATCATACAAATGACCATTTTACAACTAATTACTATTATTATAACTTATAATACATTGACTTTTCATTGATTATTATCTTAACTTATCATATAGTTTGTCTCTTTCCAATCATTGATAATTATTATAATTGACCATACAGTTGGTTCCTTTCTAATTATTTATCATTATTATATAATGATCATACAGTTGGTCCTTTTTCAACCATTGATACTTATCTAAACAAATAAAAAAGTTGTTTTTTGGAACTGATAATATAGTTGGTCTCTTTCCAACCAGTTTTCATTATTATAACTGAGCATACAGTTGGTCTCTTTTCAACCATTTATCATTATTTTAACTCATCATATAGTTGGTCCATTTCAAATCATTGATCATTATTATAACTGATCATACACTTTGTCCCTTTCCAACGATTTATCATTTATATAACTTATCATACCGTTGGTCCATATCGAACAATTTATAATTATTTTAACTTATCATATAGTTGTTCCAATTCCAATGATTTCTTTGGCCAGAAAAAATATTTCAAATACCTGACGGGGTTGGGACCCTAATCCCCTTCAAAGTGAGCTCCTTGTGCTTGCACACACTTAGCCCACCGATCCATCCACTGCCGGAAACACCTCTGGAAGTCTTTTTTGGGAATGGTGTTAATCTCTGTTGTCGCATTCCACATTATCTCTTCTATAGTCTCAAAACGGGAACCATTCAGTGGTGTCTTCAATTTAAGAAACAACCAGAAGTCGCAAGGAGCCATGTCTGGAGAGTAGGGAGGTTGGCGAACAATTGGACTTCCATGTTTGGCCAAGAAATGTTGAATCAATTGGGATGAATGTGCGGGGGCGTTGTCGTGGTGCAGTTGCCAGTTTTTCGCCGTCCACATGTCTGGTCTTTTGCGCTGAACTGTGTCACGGAGACGCCGGAGAACAACTTGAATGTATCGGGGTATCTTGTTTAGGGTCGGCTGGGGCACACATAGTTTGCTGAATGGCACAATGCAGAGCGACCAGGTGTTTAGGTGTTCGAGAGCGAGTGTGTTGTAGGAGTCTTGAGAGATGATACAGAATTCCTTGCCTTTATCAGAGGGTAAGTAAACTAATTCTTTATTCTTAATGTTTTTTAGGGTAAGGCGTTTGGATCTGGTGATGTTAGGGGTGATGTGGGGTTGTTCTTGTTGGAGTATATCAAGGATCCTCTGTTCTAATCTAGAAAGTTTTTGATCAAGTAGGTGGTTACTAGGTGGTGGGTGTAGTGGGTGGTCAAGCTGGTAGACAGGGAAGGAATTAGTAGTGTTGGTTGTATTATTAGGGATGTCTTGGGTAGGTTGATTAAATGCTGTGAGCCATTTGAGGTGATAAGCTGTTCTACAGAATTGAGTCTCGATCTTAAGTTTTGTGTGGTCGTTTAGCTTTTGGGTGGTGATGAATTTGGGGCCAAGGCTGAGAAGCTCAGTCTCGGCAGTAGTAAGGGAGCCGGTGAGGTCAGTGACCATGGGGGGGGGGGGGGCTAGTGAGGTGGTTGTTGGAGTTGTAGGTTCTGGTGGTATCAGTGTTCTTGGTGATGTGAGGTTGAGAATATTTCTGCGAAAAGCCAAGTGAATTTCCGTTTAAGTCGGTTTTTCTCAAGGTTGAAGCAATGGTGATAGGCATCATTGATAGCTGTAGTTATATTGTGTGTCGATTGTTCTCTGGATGTGGATAGTGAGGAGTTGATCTCTGTGATGGTGTTGATGAGTTGATGAAGTTTACAATGGAGGTATTGAATAATTTTCTTGATACAATAGTTATGTATGAATTTTCTGGCTGGGTAAAGTATGGGTAGGTGGAGGCAGGCGGGTAGGTGGATATTTCGTATAGTGTTGGGTGTTATGTTGTGCTTGAGGCATCTTTTGAGGAATATATATATATATATATATATATATATATATATATATATAAGTTATTCTATCAGATTTGTCAGACTTAAATAGCATTTAAGGTGATGAATCATACTTGGTTTCTGACTAGAGATCTGGCAGGATCAATCACCACGACAATTTTCATGTGCAAAATTTGCTGCGATTGAACCTGTCTCGGGCGACTGGGACTTCCTAGAATCAAACAGAATTATACGTCACTCTGTGCTAGGTAAGTAAAGAAAAAAGTGGTAAGCACATTCATGACATGCTGTAAATAGAAGAGAGGGAGACGGTGGAGAGAGAGAGAGAAATTCAAGCAAAAAATGTGTAAATATATTATAATCTCTCTCTCTCTCACACACACACACACTTTTTCTCTCTCTCTCTCGACCCTTTTTCTCCCTCCCCGTTCTTTTCCTATATGTTAGTGTTATCAACAAGCCAGAGAACAATAGAGCGAAAAAGGAGTGGTTAACAAATGAAAAACCTAGCCCTTACAACAGAAAGAAACCGCTAATCGGACTCCGCCTTCCCCGGTATGTATGCGCACGCGCATGTGTGTGTATGCACGGCATATGCATCTCTCCTTGCAGTATACGTAGTTCATCTGGTTTCATTTTTTATAACAAGTCGTTTTACGTTGCTCGCAAGAACTAAAATAAAGCATGCAGTGAATAAAAGTTTATAATAAACCAATTTAGCTAAAATAAAATACTATTTATGTTAAGTAAGTATAAATTATTGACACCCAAAAGTATTTGTCGACGTGAAATCTTTTTGCTTTTTCTGTAAAACTCATTGAATTCATAGAATTTATGACTGTTGTTCCAAGAGCCCAACAAATTAGAAATGTACACCATTACAGGATAAACTTAAAAAATATTGTGTCCGAAAAAATGATTCCCGTTTAAACAGTAAGTAAATCAAGTAAATCACCTTTTTTTGCATTTTTATTTCAAATTGAAAACTCTCGATTAAAATCTTCAAAAGATTGTTTTTAATTTGTTTTTCTTATATTTGATTGAAATTGTCAGAACTGACTGCAATTTGATATCTTATCAACCCGACAACAAAACACAAAATGAAGTTCACATCCGTGACCTAACCGCCTATGTAAGTAGCCAATCAGCACGTTAGGCGCAGAAGAAAAATAGTACAGAACCTTCCATGTGCACATCTATATAAAGCCAAGAAAAACCTCCAGTCTCCACATCAGAGTAAATTATATTTTCTACCAATGAAGCATGCAAAGCCAATGTCGAGGAAATCACTACTAAATGTCACCATGCTAACATTTTGTGCAATCTTAGCATCAACAATCTGCAATCATATTGTCTTATGTATAAGATAGCTATGCAAGAGAAACAACAACTATGATAAGCCGCAATTATCAGCATCATCTACATAAAATCAGGAACAAGAAACACGAAACTCTCAACTAGCAAACAGCTAATACTGTTTACTACTGCTAATATGCACACACACGTACACACATAATTCTCTACCAGCAGACTTTTACGCTCACATGAAGCAATCATATGAGACACATTGACTATTGAACTTACTTACAAACTCTCATATCAACACAATGCACATCATACTTTCAAGCAGAACATTTTCGAACACTTTTTTCTCTCAATAAAATGTTATTTTTACAATCAGTGTTTATCATATTTTATTTGTTTATTGGATGAACACACCCATTTCCAATTATTCATGCCTTGTATATATATATATATACAGAAAGAGAGAGAGAGAGAACGAGAGAGAGAGAATCAAATAATATTGGGCGTATTGCCATTATTAGCGATAGTTGAGGTTAGTTTTTTTGTTTCGATATATATTATTTTAATTTATATTATAAACGAGGAACAGAGAATCACGAGACGGGGAATAAAGAAGAATTACTTCCATTTTTTTTTGTTTCCTCAAAGAAATGTTTAAAAACAATTAGTAAGAGAAAAGGGGACAGGAAAAAAAAGAAACTACCATGATATCTTTCAGTCGACCCTTTTCAAGGCAGCCGTCGGCAATGAGGAGTAATATCGATTAAAAATGTGGTCAAAAAACCATAAATAATTATCAAGGGTAAAAAATAATACACAGTAACTATATCGAGAAAATGATGACGATACTTGGCGATGCTGCAAAATTCGAACATTTAGGCAATGCCAATGTTAATGACAGGTCACTCAAGACTTCAAATTACAATATCGCTTTCTTAAGCTTCATAAAGGGAGATGGCTTTCAAAAGAGATCTATAATAGATTCCGTCCGGTTGATTTCCAACATCTCAGGATGTGTGGTTTACCCAAAGTTCATAAGGACAATGTTCATATGAGACCTATTCTTTCTATGGTGAATTAGGTAAATTGTTAACCGAGGTTCTCACACCTGATCTAGAGATATACTCTGAATTCTGCATTCTTGATTCATTTCGGTTTGCAGAATTTATTCGTGAACTTAAGTGTTCTTCAGATACTGAGTACCTATGTTCCTATGATATGTCTAGTTTGTTCACCAATGTGCCTCTCGATGAAACTATCGGGATTTGTGTCGATAGTCTTTATCATAGTTCCTTCGCTAAGCCCCCATTTCCTGAACATATATTTCTTGAGCTATTAAATCTGTTGAATTCAGTTTTGACAGGAACATGTATCGTCAAATTGATGGAGTAGCAATGGAAAGTCCTTGGGGCCCAGTTTTGTCTGACATTTTTGTTGGATTCCAAGAGCAACTGTTGTCTGATCGTGTTATATAATGATGGACGTAACTTGTGGGATTATAAAAACCTTTATGAGAATGTTATATAATGATGGACGTAACTTGTGGGAATATAAAAACCTTTATGAGAATGTTATATGATAATGGTTATATGACGTGGTCGAATGGTAGGATAAACGTATCTTACATGTAATTAGGTGGCTGACCCGAAAGGGAATAGAATTCTTTTTTAAAAGGGGGTTCCTGCTTGCCCTGATTATTTTAGAGATTGAATGGAACAAGATGAAAGGGGGGGGGGAATACCTCCCTAGTATTTTTGAATGGTTGGTAAGGGAGGAATGTTATATAATGATGGACGTAACTTGTGGGATTATAAAAACCTTTATGAGAATGTTATATGATAATGGACGTATGTGGTGGAGAACGGGTGTGGGGTCGTTGGTTTGGCTTGTGCGATTAGTGCGTGCTGCCGAGTGCATAGAGTGCGATGCTGTTTCCGGGAATCGAAACGTGACAAGTGACGAGACAATGGATGACCCTAGTTCAAAAGGTTACCCTGCACCGCTGTGGTGATCACGTGATATTACGTCACAGTTTTGGAGATGTGAGAAAATTGGAGTTTTTAAACTAGTTCGGACTTAGGAGGCGCAAAAGTCGGACGAAGGAATTACGATGTAGCCAAGTCAGAACGAGAAATGTTTTTCCCTAAGAAAGAATACTGGCGTACAAGATGTCCTTCTCCCCCTGTCTCTTCAAATAACAAAGGACTGATTAGACAATAAGCTAGCTAAGAATTAACCACGATATTCGTAAGTCTCTCTCTCTCTCTCAACGATAGCAAAACATCTCCACGGGCAATAGAAACTAACGCCGAATAAAAAGTAATTAAAATGAAAAGATTGTTGTCTTATGAAGCGGGTGAGAAAGGTCTTTTGTTACAGACAACTCACGGAGATGGCCACTACAGTGCAGAGGCGAAGAAAGTACTCAACCACTAGACGACAGAGCAAACCGAGAAGAAACGAAGGTATGAATTATTAAGGGGCTATGCAACAATCGGTTGCCAAAACCGGTGTGCTATTTCCGTTATGTGGATGATATTTTTGCAATATGTACAACCGGTACAGAAGCTGAGGGTTTTTTACGGCATTTAAATTTACTTCACCCTGCATTGATGGTGGTGAGGTGAATACTCATTACCGTTCTTAGACATTCTTGTCGAAAGATCGGATGAGTGTTTTGTTATCAGTATATACAGAAAACCTACGTTCACAGGTCAATATATTAGCTGGGATTTGTTCTCCCTTAAAATCAGAAAAATAACTGATTAAAACTTTGTTGATTTGCTCTTGTACTAAACAAGATAAAGCTTCAAAGTAGAAAAGAAATTCTCTCATCCAATGGTTATCCTTTACACACTATTGAAAGATGTATAAAGACAAAATCGCGGTCTTTACAGATGCAACATTTTTTGACCCTCAAAAGTGTCTAGTTTATGTGAAGCTCACATGGATTGGTATTAAAAGTCAAGAGTTGTCACACAAAATTTCTTCAGCCGTTCACATTGTTTCTTTGCAACTAAAGTGCGAGCGGTTTTTAAGACTAAAAGCGCTTTCCCCTTTTTTCGGAAGGATGGGGTAAAATAATAATAATAAAATTTTTTAAAAAACATAAAAATTAATCTCAACCATCGATGATAATGACAGTTCGCCCAATATTATTTGCTTGCCTATTAAAATTCTGAACCTACAAAAATCTATATAAATATATATAGTTAGAGAAATATATTCAGGCAAATGTTTTTGTTTGTTTGATGAGATTTTTTGATTTTTTCAGTCAGTTCATTTAGTATTTCAGTCAAATTGGTGTATATAAGTTCTGTGGGTTTCTTGTTCCATTTTGTTTTTTTTCTTTTTTCGCGAATACGGTCGATTTGATTCATCAAATTTTCATCAGGCGAGGTTAGTTTTGGTGGTTAGTCTTGGTGCGGTTACAACTATGTTTTTACCATTTAGTTTTTAACTTTTGGGGAGAGGGGGAATTATCGTGTGAAAGGTTTTTCAATCTTTTTAATACAACGTGCGTTGTATTATCGACTTTTGTTTCTTAACGGTATCAATGGTATTCAAAGCAGAGAAAATTGATAAAGGATGGCCTGATAACAAGAAACCCCAACCTCACTCACTGAAACTATTCTTTAATTACAGGAAAGAACTCAGAGTCCAAGATGAACTGATATTGCAAGGACAAAAAATAGAAAAATTAAACAAGGCGGATGCTGGCAACCTCGGCATACACACGCTTTCGAAGGGTGAGGGAGTTAATCTTCTGGCCAAACATGTCCAAGAACATTAGACAATATGTAGAAGACTTTTCACCTGCAAAACCTATGTGGACTGCCAGCCAGAAGAACCCCAGACCAGTGCAAAAAGTAGCATCTGATCTCCTATCATGAGGAGGGAAGAATAATCTGATTACAGCCGATAGACAGGGCATTTTTCTTTGAGACCGAAAAACTTGACACGCCTACATCAGAAGCAATCATCAAATGTATGAATGCATACATTGCATGTCATGGGATACCAGAAAGACTCACTTCCGACAATGGGTCTCAGTTTTTCTCATAGCTCTTCGAAAATTTTGCTTGAAATGGCTATTTAAACGAAATAGCCAAGCAAATTGTGCTTCAGAAGTGGAAGTAAAAAGTGCAAAACGCCTCCTGCAGAAATCATCAGTAGCAAGTGCAGACTCCCCACTATACACACTCGGCTGAGGAAACATGCAATAAGCAGAAGAGAAATCTTAGGCATCATGACGTAGGCAAAATGCTGACTGGCCTTGGTATAGGCAACAACGTTCCTGTTCAGCTATCTCAGCCAGTGAAGAGATGTGATAGTTACTAAACGATTGAATAGCAGATCATATGATATAGAGACTAAACAGGACGTTGATATCACAGAAACAGACGATTTCTACAATAAAGCAACATCAAAAGAAAGACAGTCTATCCATACATAAATATATCAATTTTATTGACAACTTGTTAAGACAACCAAAAGTGTTGGTAGTAAATGAGAGTTCAGATTGTCCAGGAACGTTTTAGGTGAAGGAGTTTGTAAGAAGAAGTTGAGTAGCCATGTTTGTTTTGGCCGACACTGTGTGAGTTTGCATGTGGCAGTGTGTATAAATTGGGTAGGCATTGCAAATGTGTGTGAATATTAGCTTGCTTAGTTTTATCAGTGAGAGAATGTGTATATGCTGTCGCTGTGCATACAGTAGTTCGAGAATGTCTCTCGTTTCATCTGCTGCTGACCTTCGGCCTTGACTAAATTCTTGATGTATGTCTAGTCTTAAAGGAAAGCCCACAAAGAGCAAAAGAAATGTGTGTGTTTGGGTTGTTATATTATGCACAAAATTAGGAGGTGAATATTCTTGCACTTGTGGTTGGTTGAAAGAAACTACTGATTGATTATCCAATCGAGAGTCGATACATAAAAACAACATTCTCTGCTGCTGCTGCTGCTGCTGCTGCTGCTGCTGCTGCTGCTGCTGCTGCTGCTGCTGCTGATTCCCATAATATGCCTCTTCTGGATTGATTTTCGCATGAAAATGGAAATATTTTAATAAATAAAAAGAAAATGTATGCATTATTTTTTTTTAAATATACGTCAGTTGACGGATTGTGTTTCGTCTCTTTACAAAATGTGAGTTTTTTTTTAGTTTTATGTCGAGTTGACATTCATAGTTGAAATTCAATTTTTGTTTTCATAGTGTGTCGGGTAGACAATATTTGGAAATTTTAATTTTTTTCTTCGTCGGTTGACAGAATCTTTTAGTTATTCTTCGAGTTGACAGTGTTTTGTAATTCAATTTCTTTTTTTTCGTTTGTTTGTCTGGCAGACAAATTTTTAAATTCAAAGGGTTTGTTCATCGAGTTGATGAGGTGTTATTATATTGTTGACAATATGTTGCAAATTAGTATTTTGTTCTGAATTATCATGTTTTCAGTAAAGATTTAATATTGTTTTGCAGGATAGTCGCTGAGGGATAATTCAAATTTGATTCCAGAGTTAAGCTGTTTGCTCAAGCATCAAGGCTCATTTTTTTATATTATTGTTTGAAGTGAGATGTATTGAAATGTAGTGACGATTTTAGAATATTCTCTTTCGTCGGAAATGTTTCAACAGTTGTTCTGTTGGGTAATGGCGTTATCTTAATGGGATTTTTAAAAAAATTTTCACTGTCCAAACACAAAACACAAACAACAGAGCTTATTTGAACAATCAGACGATAACATGGTAGTCTGCTCTTTATTTACATAATGAAAGAAAAAAACAAAATGCCATCTAGGACAGATAACTGAGTATTTCAGTATATTACATCCCACCAATCTTACTTTGGGTTGCAGACATAATCATTCAACTTCATAGGTGGTCTGCATAAGCATTTTGATATACGAATTTGAGCTTTTGTGGGGTTTCCAGTCTCTATCCAATTCACTGCAGAATCGTCCATGTGCATGTAAACTAGTTCAATGATTTTCAGGAATAACAGTTTTTCCTGGATTGCTTATGGTGTTGTAAGCATGAGTGTCAAGTGTCTCTTTCTTTGCGAACCTAGATAGCAGTTTCACTGCTCCCAACTGTCCGGTAATGGTTCCTTCTATCCATCATGGACTCGATCCAAAATTACATACCAGATTATGGACTTTGAATTCTCAACGTGGTGTCATGACTTTAGTTCCTTTCTCCATCTTGCTTTTGTAGCTTGTTGTATATTATGTTATTAACCGCCTGCATACTAATACAAATGTAACTACTTGAGGGTTGAAAGCCTCCATAAATTCACTGAATAAATGTATGTCTTGGATGAGGAGAGATGTTAATCTCTCTTCATCCAAGACTTCGTTATTCATTACCAAATAACACTTCATGCTGGCAAGCGGTAAACGAAATGACATAACAACGACAGATCACCTTCAAAAACTCATACAAGTTTCACATGAGGAATAAAAAGCAACATTTGTCCATGACACGCGTGAGCCTGAACGAGTATGGGTACCATTGTTGTTACATCGTTAAACATAAATAGTCTAATATCGCTCGTAAGTACCAAACATATAAGAAAAAAAACAGCGATATCCAAAAATTCAATTGTCTGATATATAATTCCCTGTCAAAGATAGTAATTATAAAAATTTTCCTAACACTTGAAAACAAGTTAAAGAAACAGGAATTACTTTTTCCACCCTAATACGCAGATTTCTACACCAACCGGAACAGTCAACAAGCGGAATCTAGAAAACGACCATGACCTGTTGGTAAAACAGCCCTTACGACATGGCTTCTCATTTACCAACAATAAACTGGTTTGACCCTGATCGTAGCAAAGCGATGTCATTATTTAAGCAAAAATGATATTATATCTAGAACATGAGGAGATTGTAGACCAAAAAACAATCCAGAAAAATCTGCCATGCCATAGGTGATGAAGGATTAAAATGCCCGAATGCCAGTGGTTTTACTGATGAACTAAAAAAAGTCACAAGATCTATGGAATTTCTACGAGGCACAACTAAACACAAACGTGCACTTCAGAATACATAGGTTACATCTAATGCAATATAGGCAAAAAAAACAAGTGAAAGCTTAGACGATTTGGTGACCAGGGCCAGAACACCAAGTGCTGAGGTGCGACTTCTCAGAAGAAGACTTACACAAACGAATTATTGAATTGATAATCACCTCAACACCATATGATATATTCCGGAACGAGCTATACAGCAAACCCAAAGGCCACAAAATAAACAATGTACTTGCTGAAAACAGAAAATATGAAGCTCTTTCAGCAAGAAACGATCAACTATAAGTACTTAGTGTGTCCGAATACGAGAAGATCCACATCATCAACTGAGGCAGAAAATGCAAAAACAGTGACACAAGCCACAAGTGACGACATGTCCAGTTTATCATGACGAATGTTCTGCATATGGGAACAAGGATCACTGGTCAAGATGCTGCAGAATAAAATGAAAACAAGAATATCAAGAGGTCACAGAAGCAAGTCACGCAACACCCAGTGTCATAGTTAAAAGAGGAAACCGGACTACAGAGAAAGAAAAAAAACATTGACTGCATAGAAGCTGAAAGTGACAGCGAAAACTACCACAAGCACTTTTACTCAATCACAATAAGCGTCAAGTGCATGGACAGCATCACTAAACAGGCCAGAGATGAGGCATATAAAACCCTAAATATTAAACCACCTTATATTCCCAATTCACCACAGACACTTTGCTTGAAAAGTGATTCAGGAGCATTAAGCAATACATTGCCATTAAGAACATTCCAACAAATGTATGGAACAGATGAAATTGCCCTCAACATCTTACGACCAGCTGAATACATAAAGCTCACGTCATACAGTGGCGACACAATCACCTGCAAGGGAACTATCAATATACCATGCCAGTATAAAGCATGGGTAGGTACAACATTTTATGTTGCAAATGTTCCTGGACCTGCCGTTGTAGGTCTGTCTACAAGTGAACAACTCAAACTTATCACAATAAACGTTGACACCATTAGAAATACAAAACTGTGACAACCACATAAACCAATCACGAACGTTGAACAACTGAGGCAAACATATCCAGAACAATTTGACAGAATTGGCAACTTCAGCGGAGCAGCAAAATCAGGATGCAAATGCAGTATCCACCTCAAAGACAAGCTGAAACAAGAGATAGAAAAGCTGATAGAAGAAGACGTGCTAAAGAAGGTAGAAGAGCACACAGACTGGTGCTCCAGCCTGGCCTTCAGTACGAAAAAGGATGGATCCTTAGAATATGCATCAGAAACTCCAGCTTGAAAAAATGCCCCTACAAAATATCAACAGTAGAAGAGCTGAATCCTAAATTTGCAAAGGCCAAAGTATTTAGAAAACTTAATGCCAACGCAGGATATTGGTCAGTCCATCTGGATGAAAAATTGCAGTTGCTAACAATGTGCTGGACACCTTTTGGGCAAGTTTGCTATAAACGATTACCATTTGGCTTAAGTGTCTCTCATAATATCTTTCATGCAAGGATTACGGTTTAGATGTAGCAATATACAAGGAAAATGATGCAGAACACGACAAGAATCTGCACAACCTGATGATTCGACCAGCTGAAACAGGTCCTGGATTTAACAGTGAAAAGTGTGTCATCAAACAACCCACTATAACGTTCTTCAGCAACATGTACACATCCACTAGCATCAAGCCAAACCCAGAAAAAATATACGACATCCAAAAGATGCCAAATCCACAAAGCAAAGATGAGCTAAAGCGCTTCCCAGGAATACTGAATTACCTCTCCCAGTATATTTCAAACTTCGCAGAGAACGCATACCCACTGCGTAGTATTTAAAAATCACAATCACCATGGATATTTGACCCAGATAACCAAAAATGCTATGATGATCTAAAAGATATGATCACTGCCCTCCTATCATAATATAATAAATAAAGCCAGCATCACTGGAAGTAAACACCTCACAGACAGGACGACAAACCAGTTACATTTGGTTCCAATACGTTGACCAACTGCCAATCAAGATATAACAATATCGAATGTGAAATGCTAGCAATCATGCATGTAATACACTGCTACTACACATACCTGTATGCAAGCATACAGTGATCACTGACCACAAACCACTAGTGACTATATGTGCAAAACCACTGCATTCTGCATCACCTCATCTACATGTTGCTAAAAATACACATCATGGCAAAACACACTTAGCCGACTACCCAACCCAGAAAACAACATAATTAATAGATGAAAGAATCGATGGAATAGATACAGAAGCTGATGACGAGCATCATACCATTTCAATGATAAATTTCTTAACAGAAAAGCGAAATCTGTTATGCAGCGAAACGGGACAAAATTCTGAGCCTTGTCAAAGAACTCATGTTTCAAGGATGGCCAGAAACTATACGAGATGTACCAGCTGACATCCGATCATTCCACGATGAACTAGCAGTTGAGGCGGGGAGACTCTTCAAAGGACAACAAGTTCTAATTCCAGAATCTATGACAGATGACATTCTGCACCAACTCCATCAAGCACATCAAGGTATTGAGAAAACTTGCCACTTGCTAGAGAAAGCATATATTGGCAAAATATCAATAAGAACATAGACAAGATGTGCCAATCATGCCTACTCTGTCAGGAACACCAAGATACAAACAGATGAGAACCACTCGAACCACACAATAAATATTTCATCACGGCCATGGCAATATATCACATCAACCCTAGTTGAGATCAATGGACAGCAATATCGCTTAACTGTTGACCGATACTCAAAATACTCAGTTGTTGACAAAATGCCTACACCAGTAACCAGCAAGGTAGTAGTAGATATAGAGCCTGATAAGTGCCAGGCTTCATTAAATGAAAAGCAGTTCTTAATCGCTGCTTGAACATCATTTCAGCTGGAGAAACCCCAATTGCCGTGTGGGTTAGAGTTGTTTTAAAAGTGAACAAGAATCTTAGTTTCAATTGTTGTCTTCCCATCTGCCTCCATCTTTCTAAAGACTCCCTTAAATATGAGTACACATTTGAGGGAGGTTAATAGTGGGTCGTGAATATGTGCCGAATTCCATTGTTCTTGATGAACATTTTGAAACCAAGGCTTGAAACACATGGCCATTTGTCACTCACCACTAACAATGGCAGCAACGCATGTGTTGCAAAGAATCTGCACATCTTCTTGATTATGACTGAAGTAGTAGTAGATGTTTTCATTACACCTACCTCTGTCGATTTCAAGAACACGTTCACCATAATCAGGAACGTGTGTCCAAAAAATGGACCAGCATAATCCATGGGCATTCTCTCCCACGGCTGATTCAAATATTCCCAGCAATGAATTTAATCGAGCATGCAGATTCCGTGCTCCTTGCATGTCTAAATTTGGCTACCACACATAGCTTTGAGATAGAGCCTTCATATGCACAATCCCTATGTGTGTCTGGTGGAGATGCTGTAACACTTTTGATCTTAATTTAGGCGGTATGATGACTCTGCTTCCCCATAGCATTACGCCATTCTCACATGTTAACTCCTTTTGCTTGTTGAAATAAGGTTTCAATGTTTCAATCTGTTGTGAAAAGATAAAGGCTGAGATAGATGAGCTGTAAAGAAGGTTTTAATAACTAACAATTACACACATGAATATGACGGCATTTCTTATTCTGCACCTCGTGAGAATAGGGGGTATAATTAGGTGTCCTTAGTTAATCGTAGGATAGTATATAATAGAGTACAACTTGTATTTTTCCCTTCAAGAAACAATGAGAAAGGGGGTTGTTTAGTTTACAGCATTTGCTTTGGGTTTTTTTTTTCAAGTAGTGCCAAGAAAAAATGGTGGGGGTCTCTATTAAGTTACAAAGTCTCTGTATTTATCAGGAGCCCTCCACATTCTAGAAGACCTCCATACGGATTTGGTGGGGGCTTCACTTTCGGTATCAATTTCACTGGGAGTCAGTAGCGTGGAGCCAAGGTTTCTAGGGGGGGGGGGCGCCAAAATGGGGTTTTAGGGGGCGCACCCTTTGTAGGAGACCCAAGAAAATTTAAAATAAAGACCTTAATAAACACAATTCTGTTCCATTTCAGAGAATGGCATGTCATGAAACAAGTTTAATGATCAAATACTAGAATTTAGCACTGTTTATTGGAGCAGATTATTATACCCTTTCAACAGTCTATCAGTTCTTCCCTTATAAATTTATTGTCAATAATGGTGTCGATACTTCTCCATTTATAACGTCGAAAGGGATTGGTACAATTTATTATTTACCTCACGGAGACACTGGGGGCTCTATTATACCCTCTTTCAACAGTCTATCAGTTCTTCCCTTATAAATTTATTGTCAATAATGGTGTCGATACTTCTCCATTTATAACGTCGAAAGGGATTGGTACAATTTATTATTTACCTCACGGAGACACTGGGGGCTCTATTATACCCTCTTTCAACAGTCTATCAGTTCTTCCCTTATAAATTTATTGTCAATAATGGTGTCGATACTTCTCCATTCATAACGTCGAAAGGGATTGGTACAATTTATTATTTACCTCACGGAGACACTGGGGGCTCTATTATACCCTCTTTCAACAGTCTATCAGTTCTTCCCTTATAAATTTATTGTCAATAATGGTGTCGATACTTCTCCATTCATAACGTCGAAAGGGATTGGTACAATTTATTATTTACCTCACGGAGACACTGGGGGCTCTATTATACCCTCTTTCAACAGTCTATCAGTTCTTCCCTTATAAATTTATTGTCAATAATGGTGTCGATACTTCTCCATTCATAACGTCGAAAGGGATTGGTACAATTTATTATTTACCTCACGGAGACACTAGGGGCTCTATTATACCCTCTTTCAACAGTCTATCAGTTCTTCCCTTATAAATTTATTGTCAATAATGGTGTCGATACTTCTCCATTCATAACGTCGAAAGGGATTGGTACAATTTATTATTTACCTCACGGAGACACTGGGGGCTCTATTATACCCTCTTTCAACAGTCTATCAGTTCTTCCCTTATAAATTTATTGTCAATAATGGTGTCGATACTTCTCCATTCATAACGTCGAAAGGGATTGGTACAATTTATTATTTACCTCACGGAGACACTGGGGGCTCTATTATACCCTCTTTCAACAGTCTATCAGTTCTTCCCTTATAAATTTATTGTCAATAATGGTGTCGATACTTCTCCATTTATAATGTCGAAAGGGATTGGTACAATTTATTATTTACCTCACGGAGACACTGGGAGCTCTATTATACCCTCTTTCAACAGTCTATCAGTTCTTCCCTTTATAAATTTATTGTCAATAATGGTGTCGATACTTCTCCATTCATAACGTCGAAAGGGATTGGTACAATTTATTATTTACCTCACGGAGACACTGGGGGCTCTATTATACCCTCTTTCAACAGTCTATCAGTTCTTCCCTTATAAATTTATTGTCAATAATGGTGTCGATACTTCTCCATTCATAACGTCGAAAGGGATTGGTACAATTTATTATTTACCTCACGGAGACACTGGGGGCTCTATTATACCCTCTTTCAACAGTCTATCAGTTCTTCCCTTATAAATTTATTGTCAATAATGGTGTCGATACTTCTCCATTTATAACGTCGAAAGAGATTGGTACAATTTATTATTTACCTCACGGAGACACTGGGGGCTCTATTATACCCTCTTTCAACAGTCTATCAGTTCTTCCCTTATAAATTTATTGTCAATAATGGTGTCGATACTTCTCCATTTATAATGTCGAAAGGGATTGGTACAATTTATTATTTACCTCACGGAGACACTGGGAGCTCTATTATACCCTCTTTCAACAGTCTATCAGTTCTTCCCTTTATAAATTTATTGTCAATAATGGTGTCGATACTTCTCCATTCATAACGTCGAAAGGGATTGGTACAATTTATTATTTACCTCCCGGAGACACTGGGGGCTCTATTATACCCTCTTTCAACAGTCTATCAGTTCTTCCCTTATAAATTTATTGTCAATAATGGTGTCGATACTTCTCCATTTATAATGTCGAAAGGGATTGGTACAATTTATTATTTACCTCACGGAGACACTGGGGGCTCTATTATACCCTCTTTCAACAGTCTATCAGTTCTTCCCTTATAAATTTATTGTCAATAATGGTGTCGATACTTCTCCATTTATAATGTCGAAAGGGATTGGTACAATTTATTATTTACCTCACGGAGACACTGGGGGCTCTATTATACCCTCTTTCAACAGTCTATCAGTTCTTCCCTTATAAATTTATTGTCAATAATGGTGTCGATACTTCTCCATTTATAATGTCGAAAGGGATTGGTACAATTTATTATTTACCTCACGGAGACACTGGGGGCTCTATTATACCCTCTTTCAACAGTCTATCAGTTCTTCCCTTATACATTTATTGTCAATAATGGTGTCGATACTTCTCCATTTATAACGTCGAAAGAGATTGGTACAATTTATTATTTACCTCACGGAGACACTGGGGGCTCTATTATACCCTCTTTCAACAGTCTATCAGTTCTTCCCTTATAAATTTATTGTCAATAATGGTGTCGATACTTCTCCATTCATAACGTCGAAAGGGATTGGTACAATTTATTATTTACCTCACGGAGACACTGGGGGCTCTATTATACCCTCTTTCAACAGTCTATCAGTTCTTCCCTTATAAATTTATTGTCAATAATGGTGTCGATACTTCTCAATTTATAACATCGAAAGAGATTGGTACAATTTATTATTTATCTCACGGAGACACTGGGGGCTCTATTATACCCTCTTTCAACAGTCTACCAGTTCTTCCCTTATAAATTTATTGTCAATAATGGTGTCGATACTTCTCCATTCATAACGTCGAAAGGGATTGGTACAATTTATTATTTACCTCACGGAGACACTGGGGGCTCTATTATACCCTCTTTCAACAGTCTATCAGTTCTTCCCTTATAAATTTATTGTCAATAATGGTGTCGATACTTCTCCATTTATAACGTCGAAAGGGATTGGTACAATTTATTATTTACCTCACGGAGACACTGGGGGCTCTATTATACCCTCTTTCAACAGTCTATCAGTTCTTCCCTTATAAATTTATTGTCAATAATGGTGTCGATACTTCTCCATTCATAACATCGAAAGAGATTGGTACAATTTATTATTTACCTCACGGAGACACTGGGGGCTCTATTATACCCTCTTTCAACAGTCTATCAGTTCTTCCCTTATAAATTTATTGTCAATAATGGTGTCGATACTTCTCCATTCATAACGTCGAAAGGGATTGGTACAATTTATTATTTACCTCACGGAGACACTGGGGGCTCTATTATACCCTCTTTCAACAGTCTATCAGTTCTTCCCTTATAAATTTATTGTCAATAATGGTGTCGATACTTCTCCATTCATAACGTCGAAAGGGATTGGTACAATTTATTATTTACCTCACGGAGACACTGGGGGCTCTATTATACCCTCTTTCAACAGTCTATCAGTTCTTCCCTTATAAATTTATTGTCAATAATGGTGTCGATACTTCTCCATTCATAACATCGAAAGAGATTGGTACATTTTATTATTTACCTCACGGAGACACTGGGGGCTCTATTATACCCTCTTTCAACAGTCTATCAGTTCTTCCCTTATAAATTTATTGTCAATAATGGTGTCGATACTTCTCCATTCATAACGTCGAAAGGGATTGGTACAATTTATTATTTACCTCACGGAGACACTGTTGGCTCTATTATACCCTCTTTCAACAGTCTATCAGTTCTTCCCTTATAAATTTATTGTAAATAATGGTGTCGATACTTCTCCATTCATAACGTCGAAAGGGATTGGTACAATTTATTATTTACCTCACGGAGACACTGGGGGCTCTATTATACCCTTTTTCAACAGTCTATCAGTTCTTCCCTTATAAATTTATTGTCAATAATGGTGTCGATACTTCTCCATTCATAACGTCGAAAGGGATTGGTACAATTTATTATTTACCTCACGGAGACACTGGGGGCTCTATTATACCCTCTTTCAACAGTCTATCAGTTCTTCCCTTATAAATTTATTGTCAATAATGGTGTCGATACTTCTCCATTTATAACGTCGAAAGGGATTGGTACAATTTATTATTTACCTCACGGAGACACTGGGGGCTCTATTATACCCTCTTTCAACAGTCTATCAGTTCTTCCCTTATAAATTTATTGTCAATAATGGTGTCGATACTTCTCCATTCATAACATCGAAAGAGATTGGTACAATTTATTATTTACCTCACGGAGACACTGGGGGCTCTATTATACCCTCTTTCAACAGTCTATCAGTTCTTCCCTTATAAATTTATTGTCAATAATGGTGTCGATACTTCTCCATTCATAACGTCGAAAGGGATTGGTACAATTTATTATTTACCTCACGGAGACACTGGGGGCTCTATTATACCCTCTTTCAACAGTCTATCAGTTCTTCCCTTATAAATTTATTGTCAATAATGGTGTCGATACTTCTCCATTCATAACGTCGAAAGGGATTGGTACAATTTATTATTTACCTCACGGAGACACTGCGGGCTCTATTATACCCTCTTTCAACAGTCTATCAGTTCTTCCCTTATAAATTTATTGTCAATAATGGTGTCGATACTTCTCCATTTATAACGTCGAAAGGGATTGGTACAATTTATTATTTACCTCACGGAGACACTGGGGGCTCTATTATACCCTCTTTCAACAGTCTATCAGTTCTTCCCTTATAAATTTATTGTCAATAATGGTGTCGATACTTTTCCATTTATAACATCGAAAGGGATTGGTACAATTTATTATTTACCTCACGGAGACACTGGGGGCTCTATTATACCCTCTTTCAACAGTCTATCAGTTCTTCCCTTATAAATTTATTGTCAATAATGGTGTCGATACTTCTCCATTCATAACATCGAAAGAGATTGGTACAATTTATTATTTACCTCACGGAGACACTGGGGGCTCTATTATACCCTCTTTCAACAGTCTATCAGTTCTTCCCTTATAAATTTATTGTCAATAATGGTGTCGATACTTCTCCATTCATAACGTCGAAAGGGATTGGTACAATTTATTATTTACCTCACGGAGACACTGGGGGCTCTATTATACCCTCTTTCAACAGTCTATCAGTTCTTCCCTTATAAATTTATTGTCAATAATGGTGTCGATACTTCTCCATTTATAATGTCGAAAGGGATTGGTACAATTTATTATTTACCTCACGGAGACACTGGGGGCTCTATTATACCCTCTTTCAACAGTCTATCAGTTCTTCCCTTATAAATTTATTGTCAATAATGGTGTCGATACTTCTCCATTTATAACGTCGAAAGGGATTGGTACAATTTATTATTTACCTCACGGAGACACTGGGGGCTCTATTATACCCTCTTTCAACAGTCTATCAGTTCTTCCCTTATAAATTTATTGTCAATAATGGTGTCGATACTTCTCCATTCATAACGTCGAAAGGGATTGGTACAATTTATTATTTACCTCACGGAGACACTGGGGGCTCTATTATACCCTCTTTCAACAGTCTATCAGTTCTTCCGTTATAAATTTATTGTCAATAATGGTGTCGATACTTCTCCATTTATAATGTCGAAAGGGATTGGTACAATTTATTATTTACCTCACGGAGACACTGGGGGCTCTATTATACCCTCTTTCAACAGTCTATCAGTTCTTCCCTTATAAATTTATTGTCAATAATGGTGTCGATACTTCTCCATTTATAATGTCGAAAGGGATTGGTACAATTTATTATTTACCTCACGGAGACACTGGGGGCTCTATTATACCCTCTTTCAACAGTCTATCAGTTCTTCCCTTATAAATTTATTGTCAATAATGGTGTCGATACTTCTCCATTTATAATGTCGAAAGGGATTGGTACAATTTATTATTTACCTCACGGAGACACTGGGGGCTCTATTATACCCTCTTTCAACAGTCTATCAGTTCTTCCCTTATAAATTTATTGTCAATAATGGTGTCGATACTTCTCCATTTATAACGTCGAAAGGGATTGGTACAATTTATTATTTACCTCACGGAGACATTGGGGGCTCTATTATACCCTCTTTCAACAGTCTATCAGTTCTTCCCTTATAAATTTATTGTCAATAATGGTGTCGATACTTCTCCATTCATAACGTCGAAAGGGATTGGTACAATTTATTATTTACCTCACGGAGACACTGGGGGCTCTATTATACCCTCTTTCAACAGTCTATCAGTTCTTCCCTTATAAATTTATTGTCAATAATGGTGTCGATACTTCTCCATTTATAATGTCGAAAGGGATTGGTACAATTTATTATTTACCTCACGGAGACACTGGGGGCTCTATTATACCCTCTTTCAACAGTCTATCAGTTCTTCCCTTATAAATTTATTGTCAATAATGGTGTCGATACTTCTCCATTTATAATGTCGAAAGGGATTGGTACAATTTATTATTTACCTCACGGAGACACTGGGGGCTCTATTATACCCTCTTTCAACAGTCTATCAGTTCTTCCCTTATAAATTTATTGTCAATAATGGTGTCGATACTTCTCCATTTATAATGTCGAAAGGGATTGGTACAATTTATTATTTACCTCACGGAGACACTGGGGGCTCTATTATACCCTCTTTCAACAGTCTATCAGTTCTTCCCTTATAAATTTATTGTCAATAATGGTGTCGATACTTCTCCATTTATAATGTCGAAAGGGATTGGTACAATTTATTATTTACCTCACGGAGACACTGGGGGCTCTATTATACCCTCTTTCAACAGTCTATCAGTACTTCCCTTATAAATTTATTGTCAATAATGGTGTCGATACTTCTCCATTTATAACGTCGAAAGAGATTGGTACAATTTATTATTTACCTCACGGAGACACTGGGGGCTCTATTATACCCTCTTTCAACAGTCTATCAGTTCTTCCCTTATAAATTTATTGTCAATAATGGTGTCGATACTTCTCCATTCATAACGTCGAAAGGGATTGGTACAATTTATTATTTACCTCACGGAGACACTGGGGGCTCTATTATGCCCTCTTTCAACAGTCTATCAGTTCTTCCCTTATAAATTTATTGTCAATAATGGTGTCGATACTTCTCAATTCATAACATCGAAAGAGATTGGTACAATTTATTATTTACCTCACGGAGACACTGGGGGCTCTATTATACCCTCTTTCAACAGTCTATCAGTTCTTCCCATATAAATTTATTGTCAATAATGGTGTCGATACTTCTCCATTTATAACGTCGAAAGGGATTGGTACAATTTATTATTTACCTCACGGAGACACTGGGGGCTCTATTATACCCTCTTTCAACAGTCTATCAGTTCTTCCCTTATAAATTTATTGTCAATAATGGTGTCGATACTTCTCCATTTATAATGTCGAAAGGGATTGGTACAATTTATTATTTACCTCACGGAGACACTGGGGGCTCTATTATACCCTCTTTCAACAGTCTATCAGTTCTTCCCTTATAAATTTATTGTCAATAATGGTGTCGATACTTCTCCATTTATAACGTTGAAAGGGATTGGTACAATTTATTATTTACCTCACGGAGACACTGGGGGCTCTATTATACCCTCTTTCAACAGTCTATCAGTTCTTCCCTTATAAATTTATTGTCAATAATGGTGTCGATACTTCTCCATTTATAACGTCGAAAGGGATTGGTACAATTTATTATTTACCTCACGGAGACACTGGGGGCTCTATTATACCCTCTTTCAACAGTCTATCAGTTCTTCCCTTATAAATTTATTGTCAATAATGGTGTCGATACTTCTCCATTTATAACGTCGAAAGAGATTGGTACAATTTATTATTTACCTCACGGAGACACTGGGGGCTCTATTATACCCTCTTTCAACAGTCTATCAGTTCTTCCCTTATAAATTTATTGTCAATAATGGTGTCGATACTTCTCCATTTATAACGTCGAAAGGGATTGGTACAATTTATTATTTACCTCACGGAGACACTGGGGGCTCTATTATACCCTCTTTCAACAGTCTATCAGTTCTTCCCTTATAAATTTATTGTCAATAATGGTGTCGATACTTCTCCATTCATAACGTCGAAAGGGATTGGTACAATTTATTATTTACCTCACGGAGACACTGGGGGCTCTATTATACCCTCTTTCAACAGTCTATCAGTTCTTCCCTTATAAATTTATTGTCAATAATGGTGTCGATACTTCTCAATTTATAACATCGAAAGAGATTGGTACAATTTATTATTTACCTCACGGAGACACTGGGGGCTCTATTATACCCTCTTTCAACAGTCTATCAGTTCTTCCCTTATAAATTTATTGTCAATAATGGTGTCGATACTTCTCCATTCATAACGTCGAAAGGGATTGGTACAATTTATTATTTACCTCACGGAGACACTGGGGGCTCTATTATACCCTCTTTCAACAGTCTATCAGTTCTTCCCTTATAAATTTATTGTCAATAATGGTGTCGATACTTCTCCATTTATAATGTCGAAAGGGATTGGTACAATTTATTATTTACCTCACGGAGACACTGGGGGCTCTATTATACCCTCTTTCAACAGTCTATCAGTTCTTCCCTTATAAATTTATTGTCAATAATGGTGTCGATACTTCTCTATTTATAACGTCGAAAGAGATTGGTACAATTTATTATTTACCTCACGGAGACACTGGGGGCTCTATTATACCCTCTTTCAACAGTCTATCAGTTCTTCCCTTTATAAATTTATTGTCAATAATGGTGTCGATACTTCTCCATTTATAACGTCGAAAGGGATTGGTACAATTTATTATTTACCTCACGGAGACACTGGGGGCTCTATTATACCCTCTTTCAACAGTCTATCAGTTCTTCCCTTATAAATTTATTGTCAATAATGGTGTCGATACTTCTCCATTTATAACGTCGAAAGGGATTGGTACAATTTATTATTTACCTCACGGAGACACTGGGGGCTCTATTATACCCTCTTTCAACAGTCTATCAGTTCTTCCCTTATAAATTTATTGTCAATAATGGTGTCGATACTTCTCCATTTATAACGTCGAAAGGGATTGGTACAATTTATTATTTACCTCACGGAGACACTGGGGGCTCTATTATACCCCCTTTCAACAGTCTATCAGTTCTTCCCTTATAAATTTATTGTCAATAATGGTGTCGATACTTCTCCATTTATAACGTCGAAAGGGATTGGTACAATTTATTATTTACCTCACGGAGACACTGGGGGCTCTATTATACCCTCTTTCAACAGTCTATCAGTTCTTCCCTTATAAATTTATTGTCAATAATGGTGTCGATACTTCTCCATTTATAACGTCGAAAGGGATTGGTACAATTTATTATTTACCTCACGGAGACACTGGGAGCTCTATTATACCCTCTTTCACCAGTCTATCAGTTCTTCCCTTATAAATTTATTGTCAATAATGGTGTCGATACTTCTCCATTTATAACGTCGAAAGGTATTGGTACAATTTATTATTTACCTCACGGAGACACTGGGGGCTCTATTATACCCTCTTTCAACAGTCTATCAGTTCTTCCCTTATAAATTTATTGTAAATAATGGTATCGATACTTCTCCATTTATAACGTCGAAAGGGATTGGTACAATTTATTATTTACCTCACGGAGACACTGGGGGCTCTATTATACCCTCTTTCAACAGTCTATCAGTTCTTCCCTTATAAATTTATTGTCAATAATGGTGTCGATACTTCTCCATTTATAACGTCGAAAGGGATTGGTACAATTTATTATTTACCTCACGGAGACACTGGGGGCTCTATTATACCCTCTTTCAACAGTCTATCAGTTCTTCCCTTATAAATTTACTAGCAGGGGTACCCGGCGTTGCCCGGGGCTCTCCCTCCTCCTCCTCTCCTCTCCGCAAGCAAAATTTTTTCCCGGACAACGCCGAAGCCCATGGGTCCTAAATTGACGAAGCCCCCCCCCCCCGGTGCTGGGTCCTATACTGTAAAAGCACCCCCGGTGCTGGGTCCTATACGGTAGAAGCGACCCGGTGGCTATACTGCAGAAGCACCCCCCCCCCGTGCCTGTACTGCAGAAGCCTCTGGATCCTATACTGTAGAAGCGCGCCCGGTGCTTATACTGCATAAACACCCATGGTCCCTATTCTGTAGAAGCATTCGAGTCCTATATTGTAGGAGCACCCCCGGTGCTGGGTCCTATGCTGTAGAAGCACCCCTTGTCCCTATACTGTACAAGTACCCCTGGTCCCTATACTGCATGAGAACCCATGGTCCCCATTCTGCAGAAGCACCCGGGATGCACCCCTGGTGCCTATACTGCAGAAGAACCCCCCGCCCAGGTCCATATACTTCAGAAGCCTATATTGTATAAGCACCCCCGCAGGATGAAGATGTTGATAATTCCCCCCACCCCTACCACCCGCCCCCCAAAAAATTCCCCCACCCCACCCGCGTCCCAAACATTCTTCCCCCCCCCCTCCCTCAAAGAACTATTTTTATTTTAAAAGATATAAGTTTAGGTTGCTAGGTGCGGATGTGATTGAGCAACCCTTGTTTCACTGTTATTGATAGATCCGGACAGAAGTTATGGGATGACTTGATACAACCGGACAGTGCATTTTTATCAAGTTGTTACATGAATACATTGGCTTATTTCAAAATCACCAGTAAATAACATTGAAAAAGTTTTAAAAAACCAGACCCGCCCCCGAAAACTGGCCCCGTTGACCCCCGGGGACATTTTTTTTTTTGTAATTTTGAGATATTATGCTCCCAGGTGTTGTCCGGTCCTAAAGATGTCGACTTGTCGACAGTTTGCCGAGTAGTTTTTGAGGAGTAGCTGGCCATACAAACAAACAGACAAACAGACAAACAGACAGACATACAGACATACAGACAACTGGCCTTTATATAATAGACTAGCAGGGGTACCCGGCGTTGCCCGGGGCTCTCCCTCCTCCTCTTCTCCTCTCCGCAAGCAAAATAGGATATTGAGCACTTTTCTCCTGGACAACGCCGAAGCCTCTGGGTCCTAAATTGACGAAGCCCCCCCCCACCCCGGTGCTGGGTCCTATACTGTAGAAGCACCCCCAGTGCTGGGTCCTATACTGTAGAAGCGCCCCGGTGGCTATACTGCAGAAGCACCCCCCCCGTGCCTGTACTGCAGAAGCCTCTGGATCCTATACTGTAGAAGCCCCCCCGGTGCCTATACTGCATGAACACCCATGGTCCCTATTCTGCAGAAGCACCCGGGTCCTATATTGTATACGCACCCCCGGTGCTGGATACTGCAGAAGAACCCCCCGCCCAGGTCCATATACTTCAGAAGCCTCCGGGTCCTATATTGTATAAGCACCCCCGCAGGATGAAGATGTTGATAATTCCCCCCACCCCTACCACCCGCCCCCCCCAAAATTCCCCCCACCCCACCCGCGTCCCAAACATTCTCCCCCCCCTCCCCCCAAAGAACTATTTTTATTTTAAAAGATATAAGTTTAGGTTGCTAGGTGCGGATGTGATTGAGCAACCCTTGTTTCACTGTTATCGATACATCCGGACAGAAGTTATGGAATGACTTGATACAACCGGACAGTGCATTTTTATCAAGTTGTTACATGAATACATTGGCTGATTTCAAAATCACCAGTAAATAACATTGAAAAAGTTTCAAAAAACCAGACCCGCCCCCCAAAACTGGCCCCGTTGACCCCCGGGGACATTTTTTTTTTTGTAATTTTGAGATATTATGATCCCAGGATATGTGCGGTCCTAAAGATGTAAACTTTTTGCCATGTCGCCGCGTAGTTTTTGAGGAGTATCTGGACATACAAACAAACAGACAAACAAACATACAGACAACTGCCCTTTATATAATAGAAGATTGTCAATAATGGTGTCGATACTTCTCCATTTATAACGTCGAAAGGGATTGGTACAATTTATTATTTACCTCACGGAGACACTGGGGGCTCTATTATACCCTCTTTCAACAGTCTATCAGTTCTTCCCTTATAAATTTATTGTCAATAATGGTGTCGATACTTCTCCATTTATAACATCGAAAGGGATTGGTACAATTTATTATTTACCTCACGGAGACACTGGGGGCTCTATTATACCCTCTTTCAACAGTCTATCAGTTCTTCCCTTATAAATTTATTGTCAATAATGGTGTCGATACTTCTCCATTTATAACGTCGAAAGGGATTGGTACAATTCATTATTTACCTCACGGAGACACTGGGGGCTCTATTATACCCTCTTTCAACAGTCTATCAGTTCTTTCCTTATAAATGTTATTGTCAATAATCGTATGACGACGTGACTTAGTGACGATTGGAGTTGTATTAACTGAGAGGTGATAGAAGAGTGGAGGAGGTTGCACATTTATTGATGGGAAGTTGTTATTTTTTGCAACAGCTCCAATCACAAGTTAATCACCTGGTTCATTAAATTTCATTATCACTTTATTGTGTTTTTCAGGATATCTTTTCCTATGATAATGTCGATGAATAGGTCTTTTATCACTTCAACTACAATGCCAGAATGTGTGTTATTACCAATAAAGATATCGACTATGGTTTACACAACAATTTTTGCATGTTGATTAAAGTCTGCCAGGGCTATTGTTTTTTGTTTAAGTTTTTGGCGGTATTTTTATTTATAAAAGTTCTCACACTGCCAGAGTCTTCCATAGCTTTAACTATGGTTTCATTTATTTTAAACTCTGTTAGGACATTTTTCTAGTCAAGTGAGACTAGGAGAGTCAGGGTCAGTGTTATATAGAACGGCAGATATTGAAGATCTACATACCATGGCCCAATGTCCGTTTTTTGCATTTTTTACATTCAGCATTCCGAGCCGAACATATATGGCACGGTTGGCATAAGTTTCTACAAAAGAAACACATTTTTTTAGGCCTATTATTTTTTTGTATAGAAGCCAGGTTGGTATTTTCCTCATATGAAATTATGGGGGCAGTAATTAAGCTACTCTGTTCATAATACATAGCTTGTTTTCCCGCCTGTTCCATCAATCCGGCAGTTTCGTATGCCTTCTGAAGTGACAGGCAAGGTTTTTCAGTAGTCGCCGTCGAATTTCAGTAGAAGAGATTCCTTTAATGACAGCATCTTGCATATATTGTTTGTTTTTTTTATTCTCTTCAGCAGTCACCGCTTGGAAGTTGCAAGTCTTTGCTTGGGTTTTCATTTTTTGTACAAATGCATCGATAATTTGTGCCGGTTCTTGTTTCATCGTGATGAGCTTGTAGCAGACGCTACTACCGGCCAAGTGAATATTTGTTGCGACTTCTTTTCTTTCTTTGTGTGATCAACTCTTCTTCGTCTTTGAGACAGAAGAAGATATCTCGTGAAAACACGTTGGCAGAAGATTCCGGCCAATCAGGGACCAACAGTCCAGTTCGATGTCTATTATATATAGAGTTTGTTGATTTAATGACTCGGCACACCTAAAATAAACCGGATGTTTAATCCTTGAGTGCCTTAACCGTGTGACAGAAATCAACACACTTTCTTTCTGTCTGTGCACATCGTTACTCGATCCAACAAATCAAATTTCAGCAAAGCGTTGTACCATCAGCAGCCAATAAGACACTATAAAAGCATTCTGCGCTCAATTGGGGATTGGCCCCTGCCCCGGCGTCTGACACCGTCTCCTCCATCGCTGCCGACCGCACCTTGCTCCACGGACCTTTGTCAGACATCACGATACCCTTTCTTCACTACGACAATCCAGCAGCAGTAATCAAACGGCCTTTTTCAGGGCCACACTACAAACTACTCATAATGCGATTCACACTTTGCTGCCTACTCCATCCACTCGACTCCAGCCTACCTCTCCAGTTTCCTTCTGTTTCGACCCCAGCACCTGCTACAGCAACTCCACCTGCTCCAGCTCACTCCTGCACCAGCGCCTTCCTGTAGCACCTACTCCGCTCTCTCCAGCAACGCCTGCTACAGCTCTCTCCAACGCCTGCTACAACTCTCTCTCCAGCAACGCCTGCTACAGCTCTCTCCAACGCCTGCTACAACTCTCTCTCCAGCAACGCCTGCTACAGCTCTCTCCAACGCCTGCTACAACTCTCTCTCCAGCAACGCCTGCTACAGCTCTCTCCAACGCCTGCTACAACTCTCTCTCCAGCAACGCCTGCTACAGCTCTCTCCAACGCCTGCTACAACTCTCTCTCCAGCAACGCCTGCTACAGCTCTCTCCAACGCCTGCTACAACTCTCTCTCCAGCAACGCCCGCTCCAGTTCTCTCCAGCGACTTCTGCTCCAGCAACGCCTGCTACAGATCTATCCAGTGGCTTCTACTACAACTCTCTCCAACAACGCCTGCTACAGCTCCTACTAGAGGCACTTGCTCCAGATTCCTGCAGCGCCTTGTTCCAGTAGCACCATGTTCCTGTCGATCCAACCCTTGATCACATCCACACGGACCTACCTGAGGCATCTCATCCCACCTCAGGGACGTCCACGTCAATCTCCGTGTGACATCATCCCATGCTGTCAAGGTTCCAGTTTCCCCGATTATTGTCGACCCAGCCTGTTTTTGCTGTCCAGCTCCCGGAAACATCCTTCCTGCTGTCTAGGTTCCAGCTTTCTCATTCCAGCCTTTCCTGCTTCCAGTGACGTCACTCTTGTTGTTCTAGCTGTGATTTTATCACCCCAGTAACATGAAAAGAGACATTGTTTAGTCTGCCATTTCTGCTGTGGATCCTTTTATCCCTCTATTATTTGAGACGGATGCCTCCGACTGTGCGATAGCTGCCTCGCTGAGACAATCCGGTCGACCTGTAGCTTTTTTTTCAAGAACATTTTCACGGTCCGAACGACGACACTCGGCGATAGAAAAAGAGTTGTACGCCATAGTTGAGGTATTACAAAAATGGAGGCATTACCTAATAGGTCGACATTTAATTTAAAATGTCGACCTATTAGGTAATGCCTCCAAAGGTCGATCTCGTTTATGTTTAACTCAAAAACAACGAGCAAAATAAAAAAAACGAAAAAATAGCGAGATGGAGAATGGAACTTTCTTGCTACTCATTCAACGTCACTTACCACCCTGATAAGGAGAATACCGCGGTCGACTCACTTTCAGGGTATGTGGCCTGGTAACCGGCTCAGATGATCTTCAGAATATACACAGGGAATTGTGTCACCCAGGTATCACAAGAATGACTCATGTAGTCAGGAGCAGAAATTTGCCATATTCTGTCGAAGACGTAAAAAGAATTTCGAACTATAGTCGATATGCGCAAAAAATAAGTCCAGGTTCTACAAACCCCCTCCAGAAACATTTATTGAGGCCACACGACCTTTTGAAAGGCTTAACCTGGATTTTACGGCTCCCTACCCTCTAAAACGAAAAATAAATACATGCTCATAATGATAGACGAGTACTCAAGATTTCTGTTTGTCGTGCCTTGCCCAGACGTAATGGCTGCAACAGTAATTTAAGGTTTCTGCTTCATTTTTTGCCGTTTTTTGAGTGGCCGCATATATCCACTCAGATGATGGATCTGCTTTTATGTCGGATGAACTCAAGCAATTTCTGCATGACCGAAGCGTGGCTGTAAGTCGAACAACTCCTCACAATCCTCAAGGAAACAGACAGTGCAAAAGATACAATGGCATAATATGGAAGACAGTACGCAAATCGCAAGAGTCCGATGTCTGATTGGGAAAGTCTCATCCCCATGGCCTTATACGCTATTAGGACTCTATTATGTACAACGACAAACGAACCTACTTAAAACAAAAAATAACAATATAAATATTAAATGGGAAGTTGGGGAGTAAGAATTTCATATACAAATGAATGAAATATATACAATGACAAAAATTGCAGTGTTAGTATAAGAACCTCCCACTAAAGCATGTGGCAGATAAGTAGTTTTGCCAGTCAAAAAAAGACGATGCTGTATTTCTAACACTTTTTTCGAAAATCTGTCACCTAATTGGGGTCGGGAATGGGTATTATCAAAATAAAAGTGGGAAAAAATAGGGGTGGGAGAGTACAAAAATTAAAAGGGGCCCTATGACATCTTACATACATTAGCTAAGTTAAAAGGGGGGGACAAAACATAACCTACTCTTGTTTAACCAGGTCAAATAAAAAGGGTCAGTGTTCGTTTCGCCTACCCAATATTTTGTCTAAGGTATGTCTGAGATTAGCTTTATTCACTCGAAACAAACGCGAAATGTTCACCCACCTTTCGTTGAAATTTACCGGAGGGAGTTTCACCTTCTCCAGACTGATATACATTTTCAGGCGATGTTTTCAAATGTGGACAAGCTGGGGAGAAGTGATGGTATCTTCTCATCCAGTAAGCAAAGAAACACATAGTGTTCCTCCCAATTGCAGCAAGTCGAAAAAATGTCCGTTCAACTAACTCACACAGCTGGCGAACAATGGCGCAAGAAAAGAAAGTATGACTGGTTGTTTCCTCCCAGTCACCGCATCAGACACAACTCGGTGTCTTAGTTAAGCCCGCTGTGTAAATTCTTTTGCCGGCCCAGAGTGCATTTCTTATTATTAGGCAGGTGAGTGATGCCTCGTAATTATCGAAATATTTCAATCCAGGCGTCCATATTAAGCAAAGTACTTCCTTTGTAAGACCGTCTCGAACAGATCCCCTCACTATTACCCGATATAATGCTCTACGGGACAACCCTCGAGTGTCAGAGAGGCTTTCTGCCACCCGTAGAACGAACCTCAAGAACTGTCGACATTCACAATAAAAGGAGCCCTCGCCTCGAGGTAAGCGAGTGTGCACTCGCATGGAGGTGAGGTATTTGTACACTTTTCAAAGCCGGAAAGACTTTCTTGGTGTCTTCCTTCCAGAATTCACCGTTTCCCTAGGTAGTTTAAGCGAAGCGTATGTTAATGAATCTCAACATTTGGCATACCCAGACCGCCTTCAGACGGATGTAAGCAACAAATTTCCTGACGAAAAGAGCTCGAGTGTGACTGCCGGGAGTGGGAGCACTGAAAGTCGGTACAGAATAAGAGGATAAATGTCCGAATTACACACCTCCGCTCTTCCCTTTAAAGTAAGATTTCTCAAAGACCATATAGAGCTGCAGCCTTAACCGCTTTCCATGTCGACGACCCTAATCTCAGCACTGCTCGTTACAAGCACAGTGACGTCATCGTCATAGGCAGAGTACTTAATCATGGTGCAAGCACCAGACAAAATAATCCCTCGAAGCACCGGATTCACCCTAAGCATGCGAAGGAAAGGTTCCACCGCAAGTACATAAAGCATCGGTGAAAGCGGACATCCCTGACGAATAGATCGGGACAAATTGAAAGGCTTCGACCTCAAACCATTCACTCCCACCAACGTACCGATGTTAGCATAAACTTTATCTATGATCAAGCATATCATATGCAAACTATATTGGATTGTTCGACCCTGTTCGGGACTTATTAGACGATGCAAGACAAGTTGCAGACGGTTTGCTAAGATCTTGGCCAAAACCTTTAACTCCGTATTTAACATTGTTAAGTGTTGGAAAGTACTTATACCATCTCCGCCACTCTTGTCCTTTGTCATTTTATTTTACTCCTGGTAAAATACTGGGGATAGACCCGTTCCTAAACCAGGAGTTAAACAATACAGCCAGCAAGGGGACGAAAATGGACGACAACCTCAAATACAGTTCGTAAGACAGACCATCGATCCCCGGAGACTTCTCAACCCGACCTGTTTCATGGCCTCCAGGACTTCATCCTCCTTTATAAACACTTCGCACCTAGCGGCTTCTAGCGTCACTTTCGCTACCCTAGATTTAAGGTTGAGTCAGCGACTATAATCAGCAACAAAGGACCTAATTGTGTTTTTAAGATGGCCCCACCACTTATTCCCAATGATAGAATCCGTCAATTCCCGCCGTATTGTTAATAAAAGCTGTCCCTGGAAGTCTTTCACATCGAACAACGATGTATTGAACTTCCAGTACTCAGCCATTCTAGGCTTAGGACTATCATATGTTTACACAAACTCGGACAAGCCTATGATCCGAGTAAACTATATTATGAAAACTTGGACAATATAAAAGCTCTATATCGACTCTCCTAATTAAGAACCGATCGAGTAACTCGAAAGTTGCCGCACATCGGAGCCGCGAGTAGCAGTCCAAGTCCATACTACTGCACAGGGTTTTTCATTCCGAAATTTATCGACAAGATCGAAATTATCGACAAAGTCCAGAAATGGTTTAACCCCCCCCCCATACATGTTAATACCACTAGAAGGATTTCCCAAGCGATCTAAATCGGAATCCAGGACCGCGTTCCAGTCTCCCGCTAAAATTATTCGACGAGTCGTATCCATAAAAGACTCGATCCGCCAAAAAACGGGAACCCAATTAGAATAGACATTTAGTGCATAAACCCCAATAAGCCGAAATGCCACATCCTTTACGATAATATCTAGAACGCAAATCTGTGATGTAGGAAGGGGTAGGGAGGTGGAGGCATACATGTTTTCATTAGAGAGGGAAGGCGTATTATTAGGCTTGGTGCAAGGGGTACTAAAAGGGGATGGTCTGGTGGAAAGGGGCTTTGACTTTGAGGGGGTGTAAGGGGTGTCATATTGTTTTTCCTCTTTGGGAGGGACGATTTGACTTGGGGAGGTACTGCCTTCGCAGTGGAGCGACGTTCTTTGAGAGGGGAAGTTGGTCTTACTGTATTAACAGGCGTCTCTGGAAAAAGGGTTTTTTTACGTTTTTTTCCTCTTTCCTATTATCGTCTAGGGATTTTTTGAGATTTAATATCTATTTAAATTTTTCTTTACTAGTTTGGATTTCTAGTAGTTATTTCTCAGTTATTCTTTTGCGTAAGATTGTAGGGGGATTTTTTGGATGTAACCAATGCCCATTCATTTTTTTTGCTGGGGATTCAGATGTGGTGTTACAAAGTTCCTCAAATTCAGGAGAAATGGTCGAATTTTGGGAGCTGGGTGTAGACTTTAGTGGTGACAATATTGGGGGGCTTACGTTGCTTTTATTTGTGTCTGCAACTTTTGGAGCCAGATGCTCCAAAACTCTGTTTTTGGGGTTAGGCTGTGCTGACTTATTTCTGGTTGGGCAAGTAAACGTTAGGTGCCCCACTTCCTCACAAATCCAACAAGCGGGCCGTCTTCCAGCGACCACAACTGGTAGTTTTTCTCCACCAATTTCTATGTAGTAGGGTATTTCTTTGAAAGCTTTCTCATTTAGCCAGATGTCGAAAGACCAAGTGCCATTGAATGTGTCCACGGAGATTGTTGTAATATCTCGATATTTCAAAAAGAATGCACAAGTATATTTGCGGCGGGGACTTCAAATACTGATATTATCGTCTTTATGCGACCCATATATTCTATGAATAGGACGTAATCTTTCGTTATAATTTCTTTTTTGGGACAGGAAGATACAATCTTCTTCCGTTTTGAATAGGCTGTTCCAGGTATTATATCCTTTGCATTTGGTGATTCTTTCTGCTCGCATTCCCGTAGTAGCACTAAGTTGAGCAACTTAGTCTTTTTTTTATCTAATTCTAATAAGTTGTTTTGACTTCCGATCAACAACAAACATTAGTTCGTTTTGCAAATGTTCTGAGTCTCGGTAGTTTGATTAAAATGCCGGTCTCCATTACAAATTCCGTGCATTGCTTTGCCACAAATTGATCAACGTCGATTTTAATTGCAGGAGACCTGCTCCACTTAGTCTTCTCGGGTGATGGTTAAGATTGACTCTCACTCGTTACTATCGGGTTCTCCGAAGGGGCACAGGTGGCAGTTGTCATGGCCGGAGAAAAAAACAAAAACAATCCAACTCCAATAAAAGGTGTTAGGAGTAGGTAAAATTAAAAAAATTAACAGGTAACAATAAATATAACAAGAGTCAATAAAAATTCAACAAAATAACGACATAACAATCAAACTTACTGGCCGGAGAGAATAATAACATTCGTTGCCTACTGTTACAAATAGGATAAAACACCCACTCCTAATATACTACACGAATGTGGCATATTCCATTATTAACAAAGGGCCTACCCCTTTGTTAATAATGGAATATCAAATTTCAAAGATTTCAAAGATGATCAAATTTCGTCTGCTTGCCAGCCATTATTTTAAAAAACGTCATTACTAAGCCACGCCCCTTTTTTCTAAAACATGTATTAATCTAGACATCAAAAAACAGTTTGTGAAAAATGTTCATAAATAGCCAAGAACTCAATTTTGTATCACTTCTGCGCATCCGTAGAACGGATCTGATATTGTATGTAAAAATGGATCGAAATTTGAAAGATGAAAAACAAAATTTTCCGAAATCTGAATTTTGTAACAACTTCAGTCATTTTATTTATCGGGTTGCCTTTTATTAAATACAGAAGCTCACAGTTGAACTCAAGTTTCCATAATAAAACATTTTGAGTTGTCAATTTTGCAAACATTTGTTAGAATAATAAAACAAATATATATTTTTTAATAACATTTAAAGCAAAAAAAATTCTCGACGAGCAATATTTTATTTATGTTACCATTTTTAAATTTTCAAATGTAAGGAGTCCATTCGACTAGAAGTTGATTTTTTTTTCAGTAAACAAAATAACATATTAAACTACGAGGAATTATCTTTTAAAAATCATTAATTTAAACATGTACCAAGCACTTGAATTTGTTTGCAAGGATTGATTAGTTAGTGGGATCGTGAAAAATTGACCTTTTTGAAGGCAACCGTTTTTTGTGTGTGGGGGGCACACAAAAAACCCGGTTGCCTTCAAAAATTTCGCGTTAGCAATTGTTTTAAAGAAAGATTATCTCTTTACGCTTCTAATACCGAAAAGATCATCGAAATACAATAATTAGTCTATTTTTGGTGAATTTATGGCCGGGGGTAGGTTCTTGGTGCCCCGACCAAAGGTTGTGAGAGATATGCCTTTATAGCAGCATGTCATTCCCACTGTTCGATGTGGCCCGACCACGTGTAGATATAATTAACAGAATAAAACAAACAAAGGGAACAAAGAAAACATTAGTATTATATCTGAAATTATATTAGAATGAAAGCGAAGGAATAAGAAAGCTTTCACACAAGAATGGTATTTTGTAAAATCAAAAATTAGATTAAAACAAAACAATTTATTTGACTAAGACATTTTGTAGTTACAGAGTTCATTTTAAGGAGTGAAAAGTTACGTTTGTACGAGCGTGTACGAGTGAAATGTTCGATTTGTTTAAGTTTATGTTTGTACGAATGTGTATGTGCGAGCGTGTTTGATGTATTTTTGTGCTAATTGTAATGGTGTGTGTTTGAAAGAATAGTTCGTTATTCGTGGTAGGAATTAAAAGAGATTACCTACTTTTTTACTTTTGCCTCCCCCACCTCCTCGGTGGTGGTGGGGGGTTTGTCGACGATCTCCTCTGTGTGCGTTCGGCCGGAAAGCGGAAGAAAAAGAGAACGAAAAGAGAGTGCGTGACTTGTTTTATAGGGAGTCAAATCACGCGTGGTCAAGATGACCTGTTGGAATCTTCGGCCAACGTGCTTTCACGAAATCACCTCTTTATCTCAGAGGCGAAGAAGGGCTGAGCAAAGAAAGAAAGAAAAGGAGTCGCAACAAATATCCCCTGAACGGTAGTAGCGTCTGCTACAAATTTTTGAAAAATTAAATTTCTCACCTTATTAGACTGAATGTGCGTGGGTGGTGCGTGTTTTTTTTAATCATACCCACAAAGGGTGTTGTGGGTATCAATTACGTTTGATACTACAGAGAGGTAGTTAAAAACCTATATTAGGTTCTATCATTGTCTTACGACGGAGTGTTCTTCGGCTCAGTGGAGATCAGACCGTCCTATTCTGCTCCACCAGAGAGATTCATTCATTGTTACTCCCAGACCAGCATTTCTTTTTTGCATCCTTGCCCCCCTTCAAGGTATAGCCAGGAAATATTTTTCCAACAATGCAAAACAGTTCGATTTCCACTTGGTCTGTGTTAGGGGGTAAAACAGACCAAGTGGAAATCTTTTCTGACGCTAATTCCCTGTTTGATTCTATATTATTAGACAAAAATTGCATCAATTATTTATTTTACTCTAAATGAAAAATAACATTCAAATGCTCAGGTATTTTTAATTTAAATCAATGTTACAAATGAGGAAGGGGGGATAATTCGATTATTCAAATAAAGGTGATCAGATTTCGCTTGTCTCGCTCGTCTTACATATCTATTTTTAATGGAGATTACTTACATGTCTGTCTATTTGTCTGAAGTCGAAACTATATTATTAGTTTTAATGGCTCTTTTTTAAATATTATTATCAGCTCCTATATATATCCATTCCAAAGCTTCCCCAAACATCACGCGTCTTTCAAATTCATATAATTAATTTGTTTTAAAGCTTCTAATAAATTAATATTCACAAATATACACTCATGATTGTTTGTTTTTTTCCGATTTCCAGATGTATTTAAAATATTTTCCTCGATAATAATAATCCAAATGAAAATTATAAATAGAAGTAATTAAAGACATTGAGTTACGTCATTAAATTAGATTGTAATGGAATATGACGGAACAGCCGGCAGCCATTCCTACATTTGGTTACCCGACCTCTGATTATTCGAACGCACAGAAAGTTCTATTTCAAGAAAGAGAGAGAAAAAAAGAGAGAGAGATAGAGAAAGAGAGAGATAGAGAAAGAGAGCTAGAAAGAGAAGAGAGGGATGGATGGACACACATTTACGAGTCGCTCAAAAATGATATATTTACTTTGATTTTTTTTATTAAAACGTCTTGGGTTTGTTTGTTTTCTTGGTACTCTTATAGCTGACGCGCCAGATTTCCGTAACTTCACGTCGGCAACGATCGGGCAGGTCGCGGAAGCGCCCTGGAGTAGGCGAGACAAGACGAAAACGAGGATGAAACTGCCAAGCGTTTAATGGAAGACTTTCAAAGAAAAATACATAGATAAAAAGAAAAAAACGAACAAACCGTAGCTGAAAAACTGTAAATAAATATATTTTTTTATTTTTTTGGTGGGCCAAATGAACCATTGCCAATCAAATGTGTAGATGTAAATGTTTTGATTTGTTTGTGAAAATAATGTTGTTTTCTTGGGGGGGGTGTAATAAAAACTGGACGCCGAATATAACTTAAGGATAAGCTTTATTTAACCATTTGTTGCTTAGCTAGACAAATAGTGTTTTAACATTCACTCTTAATATACACGAATGTAGAACATTCCATTATTACTCCAAGGGGGAGACAGGCATCAATTATCTTTGTTACTACATTCTCCCCCATCTATCTTCTTATTCGTAGGGAACAAAATCATCCCATCGACCTGGCCTCCTGCGGGTTCTTTGAGGGCGTCTTGGTTGTTCGTGCCCGACATCCATTTCTAATCTAGGCTCCTCGGGACCTGACGACGTTTCGGGACTGTCTTGTGTTGCTGGTTTAGGGCTAAAATATCTTGCTCCAAATCGCTCTCGTTTTCTACGGCGCTTCGGTCGCTTGGTGTCTGAAGATTGAGTATCTGTCTCAGATATTGGGTGAAACCGCTTTCGTGGTACCCATCTGTCGTCCGAACTAGAGTCAGAGACGACTCTGTTAGTATATTCAGATTCGTTTTGTTGGGACTCTGAACTTGACGTATCTGGCACACGATCACCTAAGAGGGTCGGACTTGTTCCACGAACCGGAGCTCTATATCCATCTGAAGCAGTTCTACGTTCATATACATTTCCTGCTGGGGCTAGATCCCTTAAGGAGACAGTAGATTGCCTTCCTTCTGAATTTCTGACCAGTGCATACTGAGGGTTCGCTTCGATTAATTGTACCTCGCTTACCAATGGGTCATGTTTACTATGACGAACATGACGTTTTAATAAAACTGTGCCAGGTTGTGCAAGCCACGAGGGAAGTGATGTGCCTGCTGAGCTTCGTCGTGGGAACGAGAAGAATCTCTCATGTGGGGTAGCGTTTGTCGCTGTACATAATAGAGTCCTAATAGCGTATAAGGCCATGGGGATGAGACTTTCCCAATCGGAGATCGGACTATTGCGATTTGCTGCCGCCAACTGTACTGTCTTCCATATTATACCATTGTATCTTTCGCACTGTCCGTTTCCTTGAGGATTGTGAGGAGTTGTTCTACTTACAGCTACTCTTCGTTCATGCAGAAACTGCTTGAGTTCGTCCGACATAAAAGCAGACCCACGATCTGAATGTATATATGCAGGCACTCCAAAAACGGCAAAAATGGAGCAGAGGCCTTGAATTACTGTTGCAGCCGTTACGTCTGGGCAGGGGATGACGAACGGAAATCTTGAGTACTCGTCTATTATTGTGAGCATGTATTTATTTTTAGTTTTAGAGGGTAAAGGGCCCTTAAAATCCAGGTTAAGTCTTTCAAAAGGCTGTGTGGCCTTAATGAGTGTTGCTGGAGGAGGTTTGTAGAACCTGGGCTTATTTTCTGCGCATATCCGACAAGAGTTCGTAATTCTTTTTACGTCTTCAACAGAATATGGCAAGTTTCTGCTCCTGACTACGTGAGTCATTCTTGTGATACCTGGGTGACACAATTCCCTGTGTATATACTGAAGATCATCTGAGCCAGTTACCAGGCCACACACCCTTGAAAGCGCGTCGACCGCGGCATTCTCCTTACCAGGGCGGTAAGTGACGTCAAAGGAGTAGCAAGAAAGCTCCATTCTCCATCTCGCTATTTTCTCGTTTTTTATTTTACTCGTTGTTTTTGGGTTAAACATAAACGAGACCGACTTTTGGTCAGTGATTAATTCAAAATGTCGGCCGATTAAGTAATGCCTCAACTATGGCGTACGCTTCTTTTTCTATTGCAGAGTGTCGTCGCTCGGATTTCGAAAGTGTTCTTGAAAAAAAAGCTACAGGACGACCGGATTGTCTCAGTGAGGCAGCTATCGCACAGTCGGAGGCATCCGTCTCAACTAATAGAGGGATAAAAGGATCCACAGCAGAAATGGCAGACTGAGCAATGTTCCTTTTCATGTTTTGAAATGCTCTGATGGCGGAACAGGACAACGGAAAAGTAGATACTTGTGTCAATGGGTGTATTTTTTCTGAAAAAGACGCAACCCATTGGGAGTAGTGAGCAAACATACCGAGGGCTCGTCGTAAAGAGGGCATGTTTCCAGGGATTGGTAATTCCATTAGCGGTTTCAGTCGCTCGGGATCCGGCGTCATGGTGCCATTTTTGACAATGTATCCCAATAATTTGATGCTTTTCAAGTTGTAGGAACATTTTTCACTGTTCAAAGTCAGATTATTTTTCTTGACGGCAGCCATGAATCGTTTAAGGTTGTGGTCATGTTCAGCTTGGTTATGTCCGCATACTGTGACATTGTCTATATATGCAACAGTACCCTTCAATTTTTCATTGGAGATTATTTCATCTATTACCCTCTGGAAGCTAGCCACACCATTTGTTATCCCAAAAGGAATTCGGCAGAACTGATATAGGCGACCGCAGGCCTCGAATGCCGTGTAGGGCTTATCCTCTGGCTTGATAGGTACCTGATGGTAGGCACTTCTGAGATCTAAAGTACTGAAAGTGTGATATTTTGCAATATTAGAAATCATTTCGTCAATACGAGGCAGTGGATAGGCATCGAGTAATGTGTATCTGTTGATGGTCTGGGAATAGTCAATGACCATCCTTTTCTTGTGATTTTCAGTGGCTGTTACGAGGACCTGTGCTCGCCATGGAGATTCACTTGGCTCTATAATTCCTTCCTTAAGTAGTTTTGTTACTTCTGCTGCTATGAACTGCTTGTCCGTTTCTGAATAGCGTCTTGATTTTATTGCTATTGGTTTGCAGTCAGGAGTTAAGTTTGTAAAAAGTGACGGGTGCCGCACTTTGACAGCTGCTAGTCCACATACGCTTAGGACTGGCTTGGGGCCACCAAAAGGAATTTCAACGCATGAATGTTGTTTTAGAAAATTGTGACCCAAAATCACTTCGCAGCAGAGGTTTTTCATTACTGATAATTTGATCCCTTGATAGGAGTTTCCTTTTAGTTTCAGGTTAACCATGCAATATCCAATTACATGGGACGATAAAGATGAATTTGCCATTGATATTTGGTTGGAACAAGGAAATATTTCCCATTTATTTGCTTTTACAATACTGGCATTAATAAAACTTTCGGAACTGCCTGTATCAATAAGCGCATGAATAGTCAATCCATTGATTTTTACCCTCACGATTGTTTTTGAGAGGCAGCCGGGGAATGCAGCTGATATTGTAATTGGTGCTACAGTAGCAAGAGTAGCCGAACGTTTTTTTTGAGAAGCTGACCGGCAAACTTTCGAAAAATGTCCCTGCTTATCACACTTGTGGCATCTAACATCTCGAGCCGGGCAGGACGAACGAGCATGTATACGAAGGCCACAAAAGTAGCATGTGGATCCAGCTGAGGCGGCAGTGATAAGTTGTTCGTGATCGTTAGAAAGGGGGGTGGCAGCATCTTGGACAATGGAAGAATTTTGAACATGCAGAGGAGGGGCTACGATAGCAGCTCCCAAAATATCGGGTTGTAAATAGAAGACAGACTGCTTCTGTGCCATGTCCAACGTTAGAGCTTGTTCATAAGCTGTTGGTAAGTCTAGGTTTTTATTCTCTAGTAGTCTTTGTCTTATTTGGTTGGACTGTATTCCATTAATAAATGCGTCCCTGATAAAAACATCTCTCGCTTGGTTCGCAGTTAAGGCTGTAAATTCACACTCGCGACTTAACGTCTTTAGAATCTGAAGGTATTGTTCAAGGCTTTCTTCTGGTTGTTGACGCCGGGTAGCAAGTAAATGTCTAGCAAAAATAGTATTTTTTTTCTTTACAAACATGGCTTCTAAAATGTCCACCGCAGTTTCATAATTTTCACATTCAGATAAATTTCTATAAATAGCAGTAGAGACATGATGTAAAAGAAGGGTATATTTCTCAGTACCTGTTAAAGCCGCGTTTGAAGATAACTGTAGAGCTGTAAGGAATCCTTCGAACATTTTTCTCCAATGCCGCCATTTGTCAGTAGATTCCGAGTCGGCCGTATCAAGGTCTAGACGATCGGGTTTCAAGTAACGTTCCATAACGAATGGTTAAATAAATTGTAATAATAACTGGACGCCGAATATAACTTAAGGATAAGCTTTATTTAACCATTTGTTGCTTAGCTAGACAAATAGTGTTTTAACATTCACTCTTAATATACACGAATGTAGAACATTCCATTATTACTCCAAGGGGGAGACAGGCATCAATTATCTTTGTTACTACAGGGGGTAAAATTTTGTCAATGTTTTTTTTAACATAAAACAAAGAAAGAAATGAAAATGTTATGTTTTTGAATTAGTCCTTCCAGAGATTTGATGACCTGATACAGCTGATAATAATTCGTTGTTGTTGCAATAGAACGTGATTATTGTTTTCTTCTGAATATTGTCGGCTGCTTGCCGACGCAAAGTCACGGAAATCTGGCGCGTCAGCTATAAGAGTACCGTTTTGTTTTTTTTTAATCTTAGAAATTATGTTTTAAAGCACAAATTTGTTGAATCAAATTGTTTAATTTAAAAAATAATTGATTTAAAAATTACTACTTTTTTTTGTAAAAAACAAACAAACATTTAAATAACTGAATTTAGAATCGTGCTCACTGTATTTTATTTTTTAATTGTTGATTTTATTTAAGGTACACCTGTTTTTTTTCCAATTTGAAAAACTTAAAATATTATTAACTAAATTCACTTACGGTCGGAAAAACATCCTTAAGTGAATTTAGTATTATTGTTTTACATTTTACACCATAAATGGTTAAATTTTGTTTAACAACTATGTTTTTATTATTTCGTGTATTATTAAAATAAAGGATGGGGTGATTTTCTTTCTTTTTTTTGTAAGAAAAAAACAAAAACAATTTTTTACTGAACAATTAAATAAAACAACTAAAAAAATAGGCTTGATTATAACGCATTTATAACTTACTAAAGTTTTTTTTTTAATTAATGAAAGCACAATAAAAAGTATTATATGCAGCCTAAAAACATCAATTTCAAAAGTATTTCAGAATTCTATCAAATTTTGAAAATAAGGTTAGTTGGTTGTTGGATTTTATGAGATGTCAATGGTTTAGGGGTCATTTTACGATAGATATGTTTTGTATACGATTGATTTGTAGATTAATTTGTTTTATGGGCATATATCTTGTAAACAAATAGTATGTGAATGTTAGTTTCTTTTTAACTCATAGTGGCCTTAGTAAAGTAAAGGCCTGTTTACTGATTTGTGTTTATCTGCTGACGTCATAAAGCCCAATGCACACGCTTCGAAAGGAACAGTTACTAAATGCTAAATTTGGTTTGGCTACAGCTGTAGAAAGACTGAATGCAGCTGTATGATGTTTGCTACAACAGCAGCAGAATACAGTTTCATTATGATGTTCTAGAAAATAGGATAGAATGTCTGCAATGACCACATCATAACTTGGATGCAGTTTAGTTCAAATTTATAAGGTTTTGGGAATCTTAATTCTCAGAGATTTCATGAGTGTTTTAAAAAAGATCTGTTTAAGATTATTTTCGATCACAAAATAAGTGCCATTGATGAATTTATGAAATTTGTGCATGCAAATGTTATACTTTGCCCAGAAAGCATGAAAAGAAGAGTAGGATACTTGTTGGCACTTGTTCCCTTACAATAAAAATAAATAAATTGTAGTTCGCCAAGAAGCGAACACACATTACCGGATGTAGTCTAGACAGCTAGACACAAGAGCTGAGAGATCAGCCCACACAGTTTGCAGGGGGCTAGGCGAAAGTAGGGCAACCAATCAGATTGGAGAAAACCTGTTGCTAGGCAGGAAAAGCCCTAGAGAAATAGCAGGAAACTCCTGAGCAAGAGAAAACTAGACAGTCAGATTTCAGGAGTGGACAAGTGAAGTCATGTCAAGATTTGGTGCCCATCCAGCACTTAAAATCGAGACAATATATCTCCGCATACAAGGAAAAGTGGAATTCGAAATTTATCGGCTGAGAAAAATGCAGCGAGGATCTTATCGCTGTCTATCGGACATCACAAGGAAAACCCCAGTCCGACAAAGTTTACGAGATTACTTATAACTAGCCACACTAAAAAAAAAAACTATCTGCGAAAGGATCTAAAATTCTGTGATAAAATCCTTCATGCAGCTGACAACTCCACACTAAAAAATATCCGAAAAAGACGGACATCAGAATAAAAAAATTCCATTAAACATGTCAAAATCTCTATAAAAGGTATGTGACCTATGAAAAATAAATTACATATTTTTAATTCGTCCTAATTTGAACTTTCATAGTTGCCAATTTTTTTTACGCCTGACTGATCAACCATTCTCGGTCTTAACAAAACCAGCCCCTCTATCAAAAACTCCCCAAGAGCGGAGCAGAACTTTTTGTTGATCAATTTTAATTAATAAACACTTGTTATGTTTGCTAAATAAAAGTCGTTTTCACTACAGCAAGGCTAACACGTGATTCGCGAGCCCGATAAAAACATAAAGAATAGGAGCGGATGTTTTCAACCTTACACATTATTAACATTTGTGGCTAATTTACACATTTGTAACATTGGTGTCATAGTATGACGTTTATAACACAAACATTATGCTTTGGGCTCCATTTTTTATTATATCCTGCAAGGTTGTTTATGAGGGAAATGGCTGCTCAATCCCCATAATGGTTCTGTTCCATTACTGCTCTCAGTTCTTACTGCTTGCAGTCATCTGTACTAATATTTGGTGCCATTGATGTCTATGTTCAAATTTTTTTCACTTCATAGCTTAAATCTCTTATCTCTTCAGTCTGTCCTGTGGTCTGCTGACACTGTGTGGTCCACAATTTGACATGCAGTGTTTCATTATTTACTATTATTTTAGGTTGTAAAATTATAAAATTGTTTACTAACTAAAATTCCAGTCTGAACCTTTCCAAACAATCAACGTTATTTGTAAAGGTTGCGGTCATAAATATTTATTTTCTCTCTCAGAGCCTGTTAGGTGATTTGGTCACATACGGACCAATCAGCTTCCAGGGTGCATTAATTTCCTCCATCCCCTGAAGGACTATTTCAGACCCCTTTGGGAATCACAGCAGCCATCAGAAAGTTTCCTGAAAGCAACCTGTGTTACCAATTAATGCCATTGCTATGTTTTTTTTAGGGGGGGGGGGGACAGAGGTTATAGTATTTCTTTATATATCTACCCAGACAGTCTCCATTCCCTTAGGTTCGTTTTTACTGTTTCATCTAATTATTATTTCTCGGTCATTAGTTCTTACACATGCCATTAGTGTTCTTTCACTAGTAAAAATAGGTGGTGTTCCCTGGAGTCCGAGTGACAAGTCGTCTGCCCAATACTCTCATTCCTTTGCATTATAATGTTCTTGTTAATGACAGCCAGATCTTCAAGATTTTACTACTCTCCAGCCACTCCAGTCAAGCTCTAGATGGTGCCATCCTTCCTTTCAGTCCTAATCTTATTATGTTTTAGTTGTGTTTACAAATTGCCATTTTATTTCAACTTACTCATGGTTCATCAGTGTCACCTGGCTATGTGGGTTAGTTTCCACACACCCAAAGATTTTTCTTAATAATTCGGCTGTGTCTATCAGTGCCGTGGTTTATATGGTGTCAATCGTTTTTTTAATTCTAATTTCTTCTCTTTTTCCCCAGTTTTTTTTTTGTGATCCTACAATTATTGGTATTACGGTAGTTTCCTTCCATATTCCCTTCTGCTTTCTGACAGTTTCCAAGAATGTACAGTTTTTCTGCCTCCTTCAGCTTCACCCAGTGAAATCTACTATTATTATGTTCGATTTCATTGCTACAATGAATTTTCTGTTAGAATTTCCATGTCACGCAGGATTTTATTCCTTTCATCTCTAGTTTATGCTTGTACCATTTGTTTCTTTATTTTCAAAGTACAGCCATTTGCACAGTTCCCAGTGAACTTTCGAACAAAGTCAAGTCTAGCTAGCTAAATTCACATGATGTTATTTATCATTTCATATCTTTACTCATAGAGCCTACATTTCCTGCTGTCCTTTTTCTTTTCTCGCTTCACTGCTCTCCATATTGTTCTTCTTGGTGCTGCTTTTGGCAGCAGTAATCAGCCTTACCATATTTTGTGTTATTTATTCCTCTTGACATGTGTGACTATGCTTTATATTGCTTTGTGTTTCAATTATTGCGCATTTTTCCATTTCGAATTTCATTCCTGGCTAAATATTCTAGTTCTGTTTATTTGTGTTACCAGTTCCTTTTTGTGTCATCATAGCTATTACAAAAAGTAGCTGAAATAGGGGTCTCCCTGGAAAATGTCTATCTGTATTTTATCTCTATCCAGTGTTGTCCACCAGCTGCAAGTTCCAGTCTCCAATTTTCATTTGTTTTCTTTTCCATAAAGTTAGCAATTTTGTTAGATATTTTAAACATGTTTAAACATTCAATTTTTAATTTTTTTATGAAAATCACTCCAGACAAAGCATGAAGCCACTTGATGTAAGGATCTAACAAAAACGAAAGATGATTATTTCAAAGACAGGAGATGCCTATTGACCTTTGTCTTGAAAAGACCAAGACTATAGGTAGGAGGAAAACAGTCAGCAGGAAGAGAGTTTTACAAGCCTGCAGTTCTTGAAAAAAAGCTACTGAAATAGAAAGCTGTATTACAATGAGGTATCAAAACAGTGAATTAATAGAGACCACTAGACCAACGAGTCAAACGAGCTGGAACACAGGAAGCAGGGAATAGATCAGACAATTCTGAAGAACACATGCCATAATAGTATTTATAGAAAAAACTGAGACTAGCAACGAGAAAGAGAGGGTGTAGAGAAGAAGAAAGGGTGAGGCTAATGAAATTACAGATACATTTCTGAACCTTATCAAGAACTCTCAAATGGGTCAGAGATTCATCAGCCCAAATATGGCAAGAGTACTCCATACAAACTCATGTTTAGAGGACTATTATTATAAATAAAATACTGGCTTTCAGGGAAATTTCACTATGACTGCGAAATTCGAAAGGATTGATTTCGGCTCCTAAATGAAGGAAAATTGTTTTCTCTCAACACGATCTCTGTTTATTTATTCTAAACGTTTAAACACGCGTGCTCTCACACACACACATAAACATGGATGTATACCTAAAGGAAATTTGGTACTACTCTAGGGTTTGCGCCTAATTTTGGTGACTGCTCGACAGCAGCGAGCCGACAGCTAACGGAAGCGTCCGAGACCTGCAGAGTCGAAAACGAGGCTGTAAACAAAACTGACTAAGCAGGATGCTGCATCAAGCAGCCGATAAGCATTAGAAGGAGACGCTAAGACAAGCTAACATAACAAAATAAATTTTGAGCAACTTTGTCGCACCGTTGAATCTCCGGAGGATGTCATGAACTTTTGTCAGCAGAAAGCTCTGCTGGCCACCGTAATGCGGTGTAGGCGATGCGGCCGGCTTTGCCGGTTAACTGCTAGGAAACATATAGCTGACAGATATGCCTGGAGATACCCCACCCAGGAATGCCGGGCTTGGATTTCGTTGCGATCGGGGACGTTCCTTTTCGAGATCAAATTTGGAAATTCCGACCATCCTAAGATGATCTACCTGTGGTCCCAGGATATGGCGACTGGGAAAAACCAAAAAAACAAGCGCTACCCCTTCGGGAAAAGATCCAAAATCCCCCCCCCCCCCATAAAAAATCTAAAAAAAAAAAAAAAAATGCCTAATTTAAAAAAAAAAGGTTAAAAATAATTGGTTCAAAAATACCCCCCCCCCCCCCAAAAAAAAAGTTTATTTATTTCAGCGTTCATCGTTCATTTCTAAAAAGTAAAAAAAAGAAATGGTTAAAAAATAATAATAAAAAAAAGTTTATTTATTTCAGCTATGGGTTTGTTCATTTATTTCATTTTTTATAAAAATATATGCATTTCTTTTTCTTTCCGTATATTCATCGTCTTATATTGTTGTCGTCTGCCAACCTTCCATTTTTTTTAACGACTTTTCAGTTTTGTTTATACAACGTCGACGCCAGCCTCGTTTTCGACTCGGCAGGTCTCGTACGCTTCCGTTAGCTGTCGGTTCGCTGCTGCCGAGCAGTCACGGAAATTAGGCGCAAACCCTGGAGTAGTACCGGAAATTTAAATGTTATTGAACTGGAATTTTTCAATTTAATTAATTTTTACATTGAAAAATATTTAAATTTCACAAAGGTTGAAGAGAATGTTCTTTGAAAAATAAACTAATTAGTTAATTACTGAAAAATAACTACTTTCTGTTCTTTACTTAAACAGATGAAAAATGTAAGACATGAAAATGCTGTGAATAAGGAACAAACTGACGACCTTTGTCAATAAAATAAAGATAGAATGATTTATCTCTTTTGCCCATCGACTCATGTACCTTTTATTCATGTACCTTTTAGCATCTTTACATTTTGACTGTGTCATGAAACCAGTTACTGTCAATTCGAAAAATTCTGGCCAGAATTAAAATGGAGTGTTTTGAGTAATTTGTGCTCCTTAACCAAGGAAAATAAATATTTTTCCACAGAAGTTTCAAGGTTTCACATGGATGTATGTCCACTGCTTTACAAAATATGGCAGGTTTTGCCTGTGAAGTTATTCTTTCTTATCGAGTCACTCCACTCTCAATAGCAAAAACTCCACATACATTTTCTGTGTGTGTGACCACCAGAGACAAGTTCAATGTAAGTACAATTTACATATTCAGTGTATTTACACATACACTCCTTTTTTCTAACCCGTGTGTTTCAAATTGCAATGGGGCCGATTGCATTCTTTGTTTAGTACTCATTTCTGGAGTAACTTTTTATGTACTGTTTATGTATTACATGTATCTTAACCCATTCTATGTTCGTTTAACACAATCTCTAATTAATATATATGCTATTGGAATCAACTTCTATGTTTCTCTTCCGACACATGTGTGTTATCAGCGACAATATCACATGAATTATGGCTCCCACAGGTGAGGAGAATGAATTATTCCCAAATACGTGGCCAGCTATAAATTATAGAATGATAAAATAGGAATATCAAATTTTCATATTTTACACTGGCATTATTTTTCTTATTAAATAACGTTTCTTTAATGGATCTTGTTCACCAAAACAAAAAATGAGATTCTACTTCTTTTAACAGCTTGGAAAATATCTGCAAAATAGTAATAAAAAAAATGACAACATAACTTAAACTTTAGACTGGATGATCACTTCCTTACAAGTGTTTTAATGGTCACACATTCTCTTCAATTACAATTATAAAATGGAGCATCTCCCATCGTCAAAAATTAGTCATGCTGACGGATTATCGAGACTTATCCCAAAATAGGCCGAACCCCTTGAAAACAGTGATTGTATCCCTACAAACTGAGGTAGAAGCAAAAAATACACTGTGTAACACTATGAGAGAGCTTCCGGTAACACTCGAAGAAATAAAAGAAAAGACGTTAGACGACGATTTTTAAAAAAATATACAAAAATAAAATAAAAGAAAAACACCACAAATCTCGGAAGCGTATTCAATCTGTGATGAAGTAGTTATGTATGGCGATCGGGTGGTTATTCCTGCAGCATTACAGAAAAGAATATTGAAAGAATTTCATGTTGGATTTCGAGAATTAAAAGTCTCATGAGAAGCTATGTGTATTGGACAAGTATGGACAAAGACATTGAAAATGCGTGAAACTATGCAAATTATATGTTTTTAAATAATATGGTTGTTCCATTATTACATAATGTTCATTTCTAGCCTATGGCCCCAGCCAGTCCAGCAGATGATTAATTCTCAAGAGAGAATTAATGACGCCTATTGATGTCGCCGTAATTCCCATGAAAAACCCATCCGGGTATGATTAACCCTTTATGTTAAAAGGGGTGTGCCTATCGTTGCCACTCGGGGAGCTTGGTACCGTGCTAGGATGCTAACCACCCTTCCAAAGACGTCCCCACATCGCGGATCACCAAGTCCACACTCGCCCGGCAAACGATTGTGTTACAGTGGACAGTTTCTCAAAATAGCTGGAAATATTAAAATGTAAAAAAAAAAACAACCACAGAAGTAATCATTAGTGTTTTACATGAATTGTTCATCCGTTTTGGGGTCATTGACAACGAAACACAATTTACGTCTGTTGAATTTAAACTATTCTGTCAAACTTTTGTAGTGGAGCATATTACGATCGCAACATACCATGCAAGAAACAATGGTCAAGTAGAACGGTTCTTGGATACATTCAAAGGAGCAGTTAAGAAAGTGAAGGGTAAACCTACCGAAAAGGCCATGCAAGAATTTTTGCAGGTATATATGATGACTCCCAAATAACAATGTTTCATATTCCATGATGCCAGCAGAAGCAACAGTTGCAAAGGAAGATTAAAACTGTTTGATAGATTATTGGCAACCCATATAAAACCAGATGTGAAAAAAATGTGACGAAGAAACGCTTCAAAGTTGAACATTTTCAAAAACAATACATTCTATTGGGAAAAGGGGATAGTCGATAAACGGATTTGGAACATGGTAAAGGAACCAAAGTTTATCAATAAAATATACATAAATCAGATGAGGAAATTATATTTAGATGCTGTTGAGAATAATACTCCAGAAGATGAACTAATGGATGTCATGTTCGACACATTTGAGATACCAATCCTACAAACAGGTTGTGAACAACGAAGATCAAAAAGAAAACATAAAATTACTGACTTGATTGTAATAAACCCTAAAATAAAAAAGTTCTTTTCTGTGGCACTGAAGGTGTGCGATGCAGTGGCAATTATTTTCTTCTTGCCGTCAGGCGCTTCTTGCATTAATATTGCTCCACACGCCGTGTTGCTGTCATCTGTCGTAAGGGTAAACAGATTCGTAAAGTCCGGGAAAGATATGACGGGTGGTGAGAATAATCGCTTTTTGATTTTCTCAAACGCACGGTCAGCGTCCTTTGTCCAACCAAATTTGATCTTGTCCCTGTTCAGTGCGTGTATCGGAGCCAATAGCTGAGAGAAAGTGTCAGTCCTTATGGACCCGTGAAGCTGGGTCTCAAGGAATTGTCTGATCCATACCAGGCGTCCGATCAAACTTCTTAGCTTCTTTCTCGTGGTTGGGAACTTCATTTCTCGAATTGCCCTTACATATTCCGGATCTGTCCTGTATCCGTTGATGTCGACGATCCAACCCAAACATTTTGCCTCGCTTACCAGGAAACTACATTTGTCAGAGTTCAACTTCAATCCATATGCTCTAAGTGCTGCAAATAACTGTTTCATCACTGACATATACTCGTCGAATGTGCGAGCATGCACCAAGTTATCGTCAATGTACGATGAAATGTTGTCCCTGTTGTTGACTGCTATACACCGCGAGAATATGTGGCCGAATGCGAGACGGGTGTATTGGTAACATCCATCACCCTAGGTGAAGACGGTTTTGTGTCTGTCGCATTCTTCAATTTCAATTTGCCAGTAGCCGCTCTTGAGGTCTAGACTGGCAAAATATTTGTTTCCTCTCCTATTTTGTGGAAGAGCTGGTCCACTAGGGGTATTGGGTAAGGGTCCTGGCCCTTTAGAACTGTATTTAAAGTGCGTTTAAAGTTCGCCACTACTCTGACTGTGCCGTTTTTTTTCTGATTGCAAAAACGGGACTATTGAAGCATTTTGGGTCCCTGCACGGCTCTACTATGCCTTCCGACAGCATTCGTTGGATCTCCGCATTGACGTCAGCTTCCATTGCCTGAGCTCTCGGATGTTGCTTTTGGCATTTTGATGCGCCAGTCGTGGAAATTCACACCGGCCTGATGAATGTGCCCTTCTCGGACCCTTCCGTGCCTATAATGTCCTGAAAATCCATTAACAGGTTCGCAATACGTTACAGTTCCTCCGTATTTGAATGTTGTGGCAGCTGTACGTTCAAATGTTCTTTCAGCCATTTCTGCTTCTGAGGCAATGAAGCATCAATTGTTGGAGATATCACGGTAATTGTGGCAGTATGATGACGAGTTGTTTCCCTTGCCTCGTCTGTTACAAGCAACGCTTTGTGAGTTATCTGCCCCTTTTTCGTAATGCGAGTAAATGATATATTGTTTTCAGCATTGTTGATGCTATACTCTGCCACAGACTCGTGTCTCAAAATGTCTTGACTCAACAATATCGGTATATCAATAGAAACAAGGAGAACCTTTACCTCCTCAAACTTTGGGGATCCAGCATCGCCTATGGTAATGTCGCATGAAATTTCGGCGCTCGCTCGTATATTTCAATTGATGCCCGCTATGTCCACTGACGATGTCGTCATATGTTTCTTTAACTCGTCAGGGATAAGGTGACTGGGTATGATCGTTACCGAATACCCTGAGTCGATCATTGCTACTGCATGAATTGTATGTCCTTGGATGTCGACTGCTACCTTCGTGAATGGGGAACCTGGTCCCCTGTCTTGCTGAACGTTGTAGAAGTGATGTTTTTCTTTTATAATACTAGGCGTGGATCGGAGCATCACATCTCGTCCACGCCGTGAAGAAAATCCTCTTCCTCTGAATGAGTATGAGTGTTCACTCGATCCTTGTCCCTCGCTATGGCGGTGTGGGCCTGTACTGTTCGCTGGTATTTACCACGACTGGGTGTTTCACTAGCTGCTCGCGCCTCTGTATCATACATCCTATTTGGGGCATTTGACTGTCGATATTTGACCATCGCTCTGTTCTGTGGGTATGTCTGCCTTTTATTTTGCTGGGCTATCCTTGGCTTCGGATGGTTTGGGCATTGTGTTCCCTCTGTACCTTGGTTTGGGTTTAGTATGTCCGTTCTGGGGGCTTCTGTGCTGACGCCATTTTTGTGCCACGTAAGCTACTGGCTTCGCCACCGGAGAAGAATTTAACTGAATGCCCCTATCCAGATACTTTTGAGCCTCATTTGCTATGCCTCCAGCAGTGTAGTGTCTGTCCATAGTTTTCACTACGTGTGGGAAAACATTCGGTGCCCACAACTTCACCTTTTCGCTTATTAACATGGCACCCATCAATGAAAAAAACGTGTCCGCCGACATTTCGGTCTGCTTATCTTTTTTATATTTGTCCTTTATGTGGACTGCCGCCTCCCTCACTGTGCTTTCTAGTCTTCCCGCGAAATCGGTCAGCCTTTCGCCCTCCTTATGCTAAAGGTCCCATGCAAGTGCTGAAAATCCGATATGTGGCTACCGTGTGCCAACAACAGGTAAGCCTTTAGCTGGTCGAATGATGTTGTCTCATGTGCTGAGTCTTCTATCTGCTGGAATATTCCCTCGTTAAGCAACTGCTCAGCCACTTTAAAAAATTCCTCCTCCTCCAATTTGGGGTATTCTTGACGCTCTGGTCGTACGTGAATAGCATAGGCCTTGTTTAGGTCAGTGATGAACTTGTTCACGTCGACACCCGGCTGGAATGGGCGAATATGATGCATGGAATCGCGCAACGACTGTTGCTTTAAAAGCAAATTAAATCAGCTTGATGACTGGACTGCGTTGGCGTCGGGGTCACCGACTTCATTGCTATCAGCAAATTGTTTAAATCCTCCGCCATTTCTCTTATCACGGAGTCTGATGCTTGTGTTGGCACCTGCCTGAGCCTAAATGGCTCAGCTTTTTGGTCTTTAATAAGACTCAGTAACTGTCCTTCAGTGAGTCCGGAGTAATCCATCTTTGTGGCAATTCCCTATTTAATTATTATTTTGTTTGTCTCGTTGCTTGACGAGTTAAAAGTTCACAGCTCCTCCTTAATATACATTTTTTTTCTTAATATTTTTGTTTATTCTCGGAAACCAGCTTAATGACACCAAGGTTATAACCTTGGTGCTAAACTTATTTTCACGAGTTCCTGCATAGGTACGTTGCTCTTTTGTGAAGAGACCGTTACTTCTGACACCAATGTTATAATTGTGGTACTAGGACACTGAACGTTACATATACGTAATTCAGCCACGAATGTAAGAATGTGAAAAGGTTGAAAACCCGATGAAAGGCAAACAACCCGAACTCCATAAAAATGAATAACATCGTATCACAAATTATAATCATATATTGTATAAAACAACAAAGACAAATTAACAATACATAACAAGTATTTATTTTTTTCAAAAGATCAACTAATATTCTTTCCGCACAAACGGAGTTCTTTATAAGAGGCTGGTTTAGTTATTCAGAGAAAGTTGATTTGTCCGGATAAGAATTAAAAGTCCAAATATAGCAATTAAGAAGGCCTTTGTGGAAAATGAAAATAGGAAAGTCTTTTTCCTTACGTAATTTCGAGGAAAACGGATAGGAAGTCAGCTCCTCCCACGGGAGATCGAGATATGAAGGTAAATGTGTTTAAATCGTGGGGAATGATTGAATGAGATCATTTAACACGATAATATATAACAATATGAAAGTTCAATTTTAGGACGAATTAATATGGTATTTTTTTGTTTTTGTCTTTATGTCGTAAACACATACCTTTTTGGTTTGACGGCGGAGGGAAAGATATTTTAACAGAATTTTAGATTCTGTGGTCCATTCTTAACGGAGCTATATTGTTTGTTTTTTGTTTTGTTTTTGTCCGGTAAATTCGAGGTTATACCTCGTGGTGTTTTCAACCGTTAATTTTCGAATTAAATTTTCCTATTTTGGAATAATTATACGTCTGTTCTTGACGCTGCTCGACGAACTTTTTTTTCCGTTTCTTTTTCTCTCCATTTTCCCGCTTCTTGGGTATTACGTTTGCATTGCAACAGTATTCTCACATTTGATTGGTTGAATCCTCCGCACCCGCAAATGCGTGGGCTGAATTATGAAAGCCTGTCTGTCGAACTTCCTGTTGATCCCTTTTGACAATTGTTGCCCGTCTGCACCCTTTTTCTTTATGCGTAGGGAAACATGTGCCAACAAATCCCCATGTTCCTTTTTTATGCTTTCTGGGGCAAAATATGTGGATATAGCATTTCCATATGGAGCAAGGCTAAAAAAGGGGGTATTATTGGGGATCTATTTTGTGACTATATGGACTCCGAGACATTATGTATAGCGAAGCAGTCTTTCTGTAACATACTATTCTGTACTTCTGTAAATACACACTCTTGTAAATATACCACTTATGCATTATCAGCCCTTCAAAGTCACAAATGGGACGATTCCCAAATTTTTCCCGATTCCGATACAATTATCGATTCTGTTCTAAATTCCTAATTCGATGCAATTACTGATTCCAATTCTTTTTAAATTTCTACATATTTAATTAGAGATTTTTGGTTTTAAATTTTTTTTAAATTACTGCAAAACTCCTGTGTAATGTTTGCATATATTTTTGCAAACGTAAAAAAATACTCGGGGGGGGGGGGGGGGAGTCGTATATTACACAAGCAGATTTTTCTAAATATTTTTTTTCAAATGTTTTTCTTGTAATTGATTGAAAATTGTGAGACAACTAAAGATTTATTTCTCTTTTAAAACAAAGCCGATTTGCATTAGTTCGTCGTTAGTTAGCAAAATGTTATTTGAATTTTTTCATAAACAATTGAAAATAGTTGACAATTGGTATTCAAAATAAGAAGACGGTGTAGGAACAGAATAGTCAACAAAGCCCCTCCCCATGTTAAGAATAATTTACTAAATAATAATGTTACTATTTAGAAAACCATTCTTAATGGGAGGATGCTTTGTTAACTATTCTGTGCCTTGCCTCTATCAGAGAATGTTCATATTTTTCATCCTAATTATAAAGATTTGGTCGGTTAGTGCTACTGTCAATTTAACATATGTAGTAGATTGATTTGTTTTACTGCAAAAAGAAAAACAAGATACAGATAATAATAATAGTAATACTACTATTAATAATAATGGTAAATTTTTAGATTAACATTCAGTTAAATCATTCCCTCAAAAATGAGATTCTTCTTTTTTTTTAGGTGATTACGTAAAAAACTTAGTGGAAAGAAAAAACACTTATTTTAGAATTTAGCGTGGGAGATCAGTTTCGTATATAAATTGAACGTAAAATGATCATAATTTTGGGGCCATTTTAACTTTTTAGGGATGTTTACTAAATGTTTTTACCACTAACACTAAGTTCGACTAGCAAGGTCGTAAACTATGCGTAATCGCGTAAAAAGGCATACCCCCCCCCTCCAAAATTAAACGCACAGAATTTATCTCCCGGAGTAAAATAATAAACTTTTGGATAACTGTTTTAAAATGTTAGACTGTCTCGGAAATGGGAGCTCATTTTACGTTAAATTTATGTGTTAAACTGATCCCCACTCTATATTCTTAAATAAATCTTTGTTTTTTTTTCAGGGTGTTCATTAAAAAAAAAATAGAATCTCATTTTTTAGGGCTGTGGGAGATTAAACCGTGACTTTACAAAAGCTCACTGGACAAAAGCCAAGCAAAATAATTCAAACACGGACAAAAGCCCACCAACGAAAAAATAAATGGCTTTTTTTCAGATTTTTATGTGATCGTGGCTTCCTGTTAAATTTACAACGTCACGTCCGGTACGGATGACCAGAAATGAAAAAAAAAACGTTTTCGTTAGCCTTTCTTGTTTATGCGGTTTATAAGTACTGTTCCTTCGAATTATAGTTTAATAATAACAATACATTTGTTTAATTATCTGTTTTGTTTTAGTTTGATATAGTAATAAACAAATAATATTTCCATTGAAAAAACACATTTTCTTATTAATGTAAATGTTTGAAATAAATAAAAACACATGCTACAATAATTAAACATTTTATTATTAATGTAAATGTTTGAAATAAATAAAAACATATGCTACAATAATTAAACATTTTATTGGATTACTTTTAACAACCGAAAGTTATTTCTTTTAATATTTGACAAAAAATGACATTTTATTGAATTAATTTTGACAAACAAATTATCAACCAAAAGTTCCCTTTTTTTAAAAACATGACTTTGTATTGAATTAATGTTAACAAATTATCAACCGAAAGTTCTTTTTTTCTTCTTTTCGTTATTTTTTTTATTACACTTCATAACATTTTCTAATCTCGTATATTTTCCCAAAAAATGAATTTTTCGTTCGCCGCTGCCAAAGAAACTCTTGCAGGTGACTGGTAAAGTTTCCCCTGCTAGTTCCTCGCATGGCCCTAAATTTCGTTTTACATAAACTCCAGCTACTTTCCACACGATTGGTGTGAATGGTAGGGTCATCTGGATCTGTGAAATGGTATTTGTGGTTGACAACTGCATGGTTCACTAGACAATTAGGCTCGCCAACCATCTGTCACAATTCGTGTCCCTGGTCGAACATAACGCTCAATTATGGGCAATAAAGTTCCAGCATCTCTCGACTGGACTGGCACCATCATTGTAAGGTTCGTTTCCCGTTCTACCATACCAAGAACCCATTGGCCCTGACGAAATCTGCCTCTGTGATATTTCCTGTGCATAAACATACTTTCGTCAATTTCCACTGTTCGATCGGGACCACCCATCTCCACTGGATTATCAATCAGGGATATCGCACATATATCTCGAATGAAATTGTACCAGTCCATCAGACTGGTCATGGATGTGCCTGTTTCTTGGGATACGTGCGTTATTGACATTTCCAAAGACCACCAATTTGTACTAATTGTTGTAATGAAATGTGGCTGCCTTCAAAAAATGAACCCACCCGAACACTTTTGGTTTTTCTACATTTTGAGCAAGCCCAACAGTAGTTGTCTTTGTAGATTTTCCCTTTCCGGGACTGCAGATTCATTCTCCGTGGGCGAGGACATTTAAGGCACATTTGTTTGTTGGCAATTAGTTCATGTCTAGCCAACCTATTCATTGTACTGCTAGTGTCTTTCGTTTCTATCATTAAATTGTTCAAATTGATATTTATAAAACATAATTCTGAAACTGGAATAATATCACTAACTAAGTTGTCCATTACTTTAATTTTAACTTTATGGGAAGTTAATCAATAATTAGCAATGAAAAAAGGAAGCGGAAGTCGAAAGTAAAAAAAAATGTTTTCGGTTGATAATTTGTTTGTCAAAATTAATTCAATATAATTCGAAGGAACAATACTAATTAAAAAAAATCTCATAAACAAAACAAATTTATGAAAATCGCATAAACAAAAACGTTTTTTTTTTTCATTTCTGGTATTCCGTACCGGACGTGACGTCATAAATTTAACAGGAAGCCACAATCACATAAAAATCTGAAAAAAAGCCAAATAAATTAATTTTTAAAAATTAAAAAAAAAAATTAATTTAAAATTTTAATTTTTTTATAATTATCAATAAATGTTTATCGGTAATTTTTCTTTCTTGACAAAAATGTTTTTATTTCATTTCAAACATTTTCCGGTATATTGTAAATACTTTATTCTTATGAAATTATCGGTGCTTGTTTTTTTGTTTTTTTTTGCCAATTCACAATTATAACTTTTTGTTGTGAAAGAAAATAAGGCATTATTAGAGCTCTTCACTCTATGCTAATTCACTCAAAAAGAAAAATGTGATTCTCCATTTTTCATCTGTAATCAGATAAAAAATGGAGAATCGCATTTTTCTTTTTGAGTGCATAGGGTGAAAAGCTCTAATACCTTATTTTCTTAAACAACCTGAAAAACTTAGTGGTAAAAATAAATAAAACAACAAAAAAATCAGTTTTGCATATAAATTTAACGTAATATGATCACCCCTTTCTGGTCAGTAACCAATTTTGTTTGTTTTAAATCTTGGCTATGTTAACGTTCCTGACCAAACTTTAGTATAAAATATGTCATTGTTAAAAGTCATCAAAAACATGCCTCCTTCTTACTACTAACCCTAAGTAATAAAAATATAAAATGATTTTTTAATTTTTTTTTTATCATAGTTCACCCCAAACAAGGCAGGCCGCCACTGTAGACCTAAGGGGCTACTGAGAAAAAGGAGTGAAGGTTTAGGAATGGGTCAACCTAAATTAGGAGCTGCGCAGCGAGATGTCTGTTTATATTAGATTTAAATTTCTGCATGTCAGTAACATCAGGAAAGCAGGGAGCAGGGAGGGAGTTCCAGAGTCCATTAGCACAAGGAAAGAAGCTTTTGGAGTAGAAAGCTCTTCGGCATCTGGGGACCTCCACAGTGTATGGATGGGATTTGGCAGATTGTCGGGTTGGTCTAGTGAATTTACGTCGTGGGGGTCCCAGAGCAGCAAGCTCATCAGAGCACAATCCATTGAAGTACTTGTAAAACAGGCACAAGGATGCAACATTGCAGCGATGGGACAGAGGCTGGAGCTTGGTGGATAGTGAAGGGCCTATCAAGTTGGCAACTCTTTTTGGGAGAGACTAGTGGATGATGCACCAGCCCAGATGTGGCAACAATACTCCATGCATGGGCGGATGGTGGCTTTGTAGAGATATTGGATAATGTCAGGTGTGAGCAGTTTACTAGCACGGTAGAGGGAGCCCACCTTCTTTGCAGCAGCCCTGACAATGTTTTCAATGTATTTATTCCAATTCATGTTATCTGTGAAAGTTAGGCCAAGGAGTTTGAATGATGAACTCTCAGGCAGGGTGCTATTTGCCATGACAATCGGTGGTTGAAGAGGTTTCTTGTAGTTATTGAAGGAAAGTAGCTTTGTCTTTGCAGCATTAAAAGTTACCATCCATTTTTTACCCCATTTCACTACAGACTGGAGGTCATTTTCTAAGGATTTAGCCATTGCCTCAGATATGTGCGCGTGGGTCTTGCTCTCATGACGAGAGTAGAGCGTGGTGTCGTCAGCAAATATTCCTATCTCAGTCGCAATGGCATCAGGGAGGTCATTTATGAAAATCAGGAACAGTAGCGGTCCAAGAATAGATCCCTGGGGTATACCAGCATTTATGCCATGTTTCTTAGAATAATGGCCATCGAGTACAACCTGGATCTTTCGTTTTGTTAGGAAGGATTTAATTATATTAAATATTTGTCCAGTAATACCATATGAGTGCAGTTTTATGAGAAGCCCTTCATGCCAGACCTTGTCAAAGGCCTTGGATATATTGAGCGCTACCGACCTAGCTTCACCTGCCTTGTCCAGTGTATGGTATATGTGTTCAGAGATGGCCGTTAGGATATCTGCAGTAGATCGTGCTTGTCTGAATCCGTATTGATGATCAGAAAGAAGTTTAGCATTAACTAGGTGCCTGACTATCGCTAGATTGATTAATGATTCAAATATTTTAGCAAAGATCAGGAGTAGACTGATTGGGCGGTAGTTTAGATGATCAGTTCTAACTCCAGAATTCTTGAAGACTGGTACCACAGAGGCAATTTTCCAACTATCTGGGAAACAAGATTCAGTAAGGCATTTGTTGTATAGTTTGGAGAGGACAGGGGCCAGCTCAGTAGAGCATTTCTTTATTACTATTACTGGTATAAGATCAAGCCCACAGGCTTTGGAGGTATCAAGGTTTTTTATGATGTCTCTCACTTGAGACGGGCTAATGACAAAGTTCTCAAGTGTGGCTTCAGTTCACAATGGGAATTTAGGGAGTAGGTGGTTTGCCGAGTCCAGAGTGGAGTTTAAGGTGAAACGCTGGGCAAGTAATTCAGCCTTATCAGTTGCCATGCAAACAACATCTTGTGATTAGATAGTGGGGAATTGTCGATTGTCCATTGTTCATCACACTGGTTTTATGACTTTGCCGGATGGACTTAGGGTAAGTGGTAAAAAACTTGGTTAATTGCCATAAAAAGTTAGAATGGCCCGGAAATTGGGGATCATTTTACATTAAATTTATATGTGCAACTATATTTTATTTAACTTAAAGGAACCAATTTCTACAAGCTTAATTTTTACTTCTGGCTATCTTTATAGTAGCTATGAGGGTTATAAAACCCTATAGCTAGCAGAACCTCACACCCTCCACTTCATAATACATTACACAAGATTTAGTGAGTAAAAAACTGCCGGATGAAACCATTTCAAGTGTTTAGGAGAAGTTGTAAATAAACAATCTTCTAATAAATTTGTTTGTTTTATTTTTTGTCAAGAAAAAAATTAAAAGAATCGTTTTTTGGAATTCTCTACAGAACAATTTTGAAAGGAAAATTATGTGAATAGAGATCGAGCAATTAAAAAATATTTAATAACTACATTTTGATCTCTTAAAAACATTCAGTGTGTGTCATTAGAACTTAATAGTGACCATAAGTAACCATTAACATAGGCTAATAGTAATTAAATAAACAATTGAATGATAAATAAATGATATAAGCAAGTTTAAAATAAATAACATTATGGATATATTTTTAATTCAATGGTTAAATTGAATTAGATTGGCACTATGCAACAGAGATCCATACAGACAAGTTATATTTTCTCATGTCCCATATTTATAGCCATTCGGACGAATCTGTTCAATCATTCGTTTGTGCAGGGTGTGTTCACTCTGCTGAGGAAGAGAGTCAGGTATGTTGGAGAGAAGAGAAATAAGATGGCTACATGGCCATAACTTGGCTGATCACAAAATGAAACATTTTAGCACGGATTCTGTCGAACTGTTTGCAACTTGTCATTGGTGATTTTATTGAGGCTGATCAATCAAATCTATGCTGTGAAGCAGTGATCTATCCAGAACAATGTGTATCTAATTTGCACAATGCTAGAGGGGATAAAAGATGACATTGAAGTTGTGCTGATTGATTTAGACCATTCCAAGGCTTTTGATAAGGTCTACTATCGCTTCTTAATGGTTTGTTTGGGCCTGATCTTCAGTTGGAGTTGAGTGGTTGTTTGTACCGTTCATTGTCTGCTGCTCAGTTATTGGTGCTCTAACGTCGTATACAGCTATGTGTTTAATGTTCAAGGTTTAGACTATCTTTTCTAAACTGGAGTCCCAGCCGGAAGTTGAGGTTTGATGTAGATGAAAGGCAGAAGTGCAGTTCCTAAATAAATGTCGGCTTACTCTCAGAATGCTTCCTCAGTTCAATGCCATTTCTAGCTCTAGAAAAACACTATATAGTTATTTAGTGGAAAGTATTGCTTTGAATCCGCTCAAGACAATGTTGGATGGTCGATAGATGAGATTTGCTCACAGTGAAGTTGGGATCAAGGTTCGAGGTATTTCAATAATTCTGAGTTTTCTCTGATCTAGTGACGTGATCGTAATGCATTACCTGTTAATGAATTCACTTCCAAGGAAGGATTGGGAGACATGCCCAATTATCACCTGTACAGCAGAGGAAGTACAGCCAGGCATATGCAAATTTGTTTTCTAATGTTAAATAAGAGAAGTATATTTTACTGCAGTATGTAGCAGGAAGTTTTTAGGCCAGAGATGTTATTGATGGTGAAATTATTTTTTATCCACATGCATAATTTTTATTCTGTATTACTTTGAAGAAAATGGCAAATGTCTATAAGAATGAACTGAAGAGTAGACTTAGAATGTGTATGCGTGTTTTCTTCATGACTAGATGACAGAGCAGGTGCAAATAAGAAGACGTAAATGAACATTTTTGTGTTATTTTTATCCCCCGTTCATATAATGTTGTTTTTTTTAATTTTACTAATTTGAAGGAAATGGTTAAAGTCTATATTAATCATTTGATAATAAAGACTTACCTAGTTAATTATGACACCTTTTGCACTTTTAAATTCTAACAAATGCAAAGATTTTATTGAATAAGTATTATCCAATGGAAACAGTGAATCTCTGTAACTTTCTACTACTAAAAAAATTATCGGATCAGATGGAATTTGTAATCAATGAACTTGATTGGAATTCCTTTTTTATCTTAAAGACAAACTGAAAATTTCCGTATTTTATTAGCTTGGAAGGATCAAATATCGATTTGTCAAATGCAATTCTATTTAAGTTTAACTTGAAGAATCCGACTGACTTTTCTTTATATATTAGATAAATTCAGTCATATTGGTAAACGTTTTTATGCTTTAAGTTTGGAATATGTTTCAAATATGTATTCATTATGTAAATTTATGTTTGATATGATTGTTTAGTTTTATGGCATATCAACTATTTTGGCTTAATCTAGTTATATTGGTAAAAGTTTTTAGGTAAATATTCCATAATTCCAAGTTCCTATGTCTTCGGTGTTAAAATAGTTAGCAGACCACTAGACACACGTCCGTCATATTAGTATCGATACCAACTTGCATTGAATCGGTTCACCACACAATCTGCTTTTAAGTGTGTGGTGAGAAGTGAACTGAATATATGGAATTTGTTTATTTTGATTCTACTCAGTTTTATAACAATGAAACTGGCGTTAAATCCTTTGTACACATTTCCATTTCCATTTAATGATTTTAGTATAATCACTCACTCACTATCCAAGTTTATCGTCTATGTTCCCTTTGACAAGAGGTTCGACGAAATAATAAACTCTTTAAAACATCTATAGAAAATTTGAGAATATTTCTTGTAAGCTTTTAATCTGAAATAAACCAGACAGAATGCAAAATAAGCATAAAAGTTTCATTACACAAAACAATATCGATATTTAGATTCACTGCTTAGAGTTGAATAAAACAGTTTTTTGATAAATCGTGTAAAGTATTAGCAGACATTTTCAGTAAAGTTATCTCTATCATAGCAAGGTAGTGTCTGTCTGTCCAGAAATACAATTGAAAACAAAGCCCTATATTAAGATCAAACACAACTTTTCTCAAGTAAAATTTGACGATAAATTCACTGGTTGTATTTGTATTGTATTTATTTACAATAATATTGTAGGGGGGGGGAGCATTTACGCGAAACATAAACAGCAAAAACAACATTTTACTTTATAATCCTGTAATAAAACTGAGAAATACTAATAATAAACAGATAAAAATCTGTCATGTGCTAGGATATCAAAAATGAACAGTTCCAAAGTGAATAAATCAGAAAGGGTTTGTAATAAAAATGTTTTTATTAAGCACAAAAGAGCAAAGGGAAGATAAAAAAAGCAATTCTTTTAAGATTCTTTTGGATCTGAAGTCAACATGAAATGCTTTTTCAATGCTTCTAAAGCTTTTCCTCGATGTGAGATTGAATTCTTTTCACTTTTAGACATTTCAGCAAATGTCATATTATAGCCATCAGGTTGAAAACAAGGATCCCAGCCAAATTCTCTTGATCCACGTGGCTCCACAATCATTCCATGTGCTTTACCAATGAACAATTTTACGGGTTCTTCAGGATTCCCAGCTGAGTAAGCAAATGTACACATGGCATAAGCACTTTTATCTTCAAATCCATGCAACAGTTTATGGAGGCCTACAAGGAAAGAAATAAAGACATACGTTGATAAAAGGCAAATTGAATAATAAGATATAATCAGAGAATGATGATGATCATCATCATTATCCTGACAACCCATTTTTATCCATGCATATACTTTAGAAAAGAAAAAGTATTTCTGTCATTTCTCAGTCATATATATATATATATATATATATATATATATATATATATATATTGTATTCAGGCAGTATTCTTTCATTTAAGCAAACGTTGTTAAAAATAACAGAATTTTTTGGCTTAATTATACCTTTTTTTATCTTCAATTTTTCTTATGATCTTTTTTGTATTAAAATCAAAAAAGTAATGTATGTTCAATATGTATGACGAACGTTTTTGATTCTCATCGAATCATCTTTCAGGTGATAAAAATAAATGAACAAACAGCTGGAGAAAAGAAGAGACTTTCAAAGGGAAGCAAGAACGTGCATGTGAAGTCAGTTAGACACCATAAGAACAGACTCGCTCAATTTCAGGAAAGACGTTAACAATTCCAATACGCCAGAATTAGCGTCACAGGATAAAATTGTATTACATTAAGCATTTTAAAAGTTTGTTACTGGTTTCATGGCTTTGAGTATTTGTAATTTAAAAAAAATTAGTTTCGGAATGTATTATTTTTGTGTTTTTAACTAAAAAATTGTCTTAAATCAGAGGGGGGAGCGCCAGTTATGTTTTTGTAGATGTTGGTAAATTGAGCTAGAGTTTACAAGATGCATGGTGAAGCGGTGGGATAGGGTAGGTGCTGTAAAAACAATGTAGCTATTAGGTTTATTATTATTATCATTATTATTATTATTATTATTATTATGGGAGTTACATTTTCCCAAAGAGCAAATTTAGGGAACATTTATTAATTGATGTCTAATACCTATTGTTAAAATTTCATACAAATCAGAAGTATCTGAATTTTCATGAAGGGCATCCCCCCTTTTTACAAAACTAAATTAAACTAAATATAGCCCATATTACCCATCCTAGTACCTGTGTTTCAAAATTCATAATGATCGGTTTATTAGTTTAGGAGTTTATCTTCTACAACAAATATATATATAATTATTGTTGTTAAACATTTTTTCCGCAAGCTGCAGAATACGCACTAACAGGATCGAGTGTCCTCCAAGCCTTATGATCTAGGGCCAAGGTGTAGCTTGGTTTATGTTCATATTCGTCCATTCACAAACATTGTCTATCCATCTTTTGTCTACCTTTTGACCGTCTTCCTTGTATTATACCTTTAACACATATTTTGCATAGCCCTACACTGTGTTATAATAAGCGTTTGGTAGCAAGGAAAAGGGAAACGAAACAGAATGAAAATTAAACAAATTGTATTGTTTCAAAATATATTAGATACAAAACAAAGTTGTTGTTCTTCTTGCGTGTGTAGAGTTCTTGTTGTTGTTGTTCTGCCGTGGTGGAGTCATTACTGCTGCTGTTGTTGTTATGCAATGGTAGAGTCTAGCCGTTATTGTTGTTGTTCTGCCGTGGTAGAGTCGTTGCTGTTATTGTTGTTCTGCTGTAGTAAGGTCATTGCCGTTGTTCTGTGGTGGTAGGGTCATTGCTGTTGTTCTGTGGTGGTAGGGTCATTGCTGTTGTTCTGCCGTGGGAGAGATTTTGCTGTTGTTCTGCCATAGTAGAGTTGTTGTTGTTGTTGTGCCATGGTAGAGTTGTTGTTGCTGTTATTGTTGTTCTACCGTGGTAGAGTTGTTGTTGTTCTGCCGTGGTATAGTCGTTGTTGTTGATGTTCTGCTGTGGTAGAGTCGTTGTTGTTGATGTTCTGCTGTGGTAGAGTTGTTGTTGTTGTTCTGCCATGGTAGAGTTGTTGTTGTTGTTCTGCCGTGGTAGAGTTGTTGTTGTTCTGCCGTGGTATAGTCGTTGTTGTTGATGTTCTGCTGTGGTAGAGTCGTTGTTGTTGATGTTCTGTCGTGGTAGAGTTGTTGTTGTTGTTCTGCCATGGTAGAGTTGTTGTTGTTGTTCTGCCATGGTAGAGTTGTTGTTGTTCTGCCGTGGTAGAGTCGTTGTTGTTGATGTTCTGCTGTGGTATAGTCGTTGTTGTTGATGTTCTGTCGTGGTAGAGTTGTTGTTGTCGTTGTTGTCGTTCTGCTGTGGTAGAGTTGTTGTCGTTGTTGTTGTTCTGCTGTGGTATAGTCGTTGCTGTTGTTGTTCTGCTATGATAGAGTCGTTGTTGTTGATGTTCTGCCGTGGTAGAGTCGTTGCTGTTGTCGTTGTTCTGCTGTGGTAGAGTTGTTGTTGTTGTTCTGCCATGGTAGATTCGTTGTTGTTGATGTTCTTCTGTGGTAGAGTCGTTGTGGTTGTTGTTTTTTCGTGGTAGAGTCATTCTTGTTTTTGTTGTTGTTCTCAGTGTGATGTAGTCAGGGGTTCGAGTGGAGTGGGTTAGTTGAGTGAATGGTCGATAGCGACACAGCTGTTCAGTGTCGGATTCCCTGTGTGACTGTTGCTTGTGAGAGTCGTTGTTGTTGATGTTCTGTCGTGGTAGAGTCGTTGTTGTTGATGGTCTGTCATGGTAGAGTTGCTGTTGTTGTTGTTCTGCTGTGGTAGAGTCGTTGCTGTTGTTGTTGTTCTGCTATGGTAGAGTCGTTGCTGTTGTTGTTCTGCCGTGGTAGAGTTGTTATTGTTGTAGTTCTGCTGTGGTAGAGTTGTTGTTGTTGATGTTCTGCCGTGGTAGAGTTTCTGTTGTTGTTGTTCTGCCGTGGTATATTCGTTGTTGTTGATGTTCTGTCGTGGTAGTGTCGTTGTTGTTGATGTTCTGTCGTGGTAGAGTCGTTGTTGTTGATGTTCTGTCGTGGTAGAGTCGTTGTTGTTGATGTTCTGTCGTGGTAGAGTCGTTGTTGTTGATGTTCTGTCGTGGTAGAGTCGTTGTTGTGGATGTTCTGTTGTGGTATATTCGTTGTTGTTGATGTTCTGTCATGGTAGAGTCGTTGTTGTTGATGTTATGTCGTGGTAGAGTCGTTGTTGTTGATGTTCTGCCGTGATAGAGTCGTTGCTGTTGTCGTTGTTCTGCTGTGGTAGAGTTGTTGTTGTTGTTCTGCCATGGTAGATTCGTTGTTGTTGATGTTCTTCTGTGGTAGAGTCGTTGCTGTTGTTGTTTTTTCGTGGTAGAGTCATTCTTGTTTTTGTTGTTGTTCTCAGTGTGATGTAGTCAGGGGTTCGAGTGGAGTGGGTTAGTTGAGTGAATGGTCGATAGCGACACGACTGCTCAGTGTCGGATTCCCTGTGTGACTTTTGCTTGCTGTCAGGCCCCCGCTATTTAAGAGTTGTACGCGGACGGAGTTGTAGACATCCGGCTCCTAGGGACAAAAAATGGCATTTGATTTTAGAAAACTGTGTTTCTTTTAGATCTTATTTTCGTCATAGTGAGCACGGCACATGAGTAATTGGAACGCAACTTTGTGGTGATGTGCATGAGTATGTGCTCCAACTCTGGTGCGACCATGGCGACTAGAGAACATATCTCAGTGTACCTAATTCCACTTTTTAGTAGTTAGGAACCAAGAAATAAGGCATACTTTGATGGCAGTCACCAAAAAAAATGTGATCTAAAAATCGTAAAAGCTCCCCCAGACCTCATTTTTATTGAATTGTCTGGTATGTGAAAAGTCGTGTGTGTGAGGGGAGTCATTCCATGATGAAGTCCTTAAAATGTGCAGGTAGCTGACCTCGAGTCGACAGTTTCGGGTGGTGTTTAGGGGGATTTGGATGAATCTGGAGTCTTGTAAAGCTCTGTGCGCCCTAGCTGTGGTTGGGAGCGTTGTTTCCTAAGTCACGGTATAAGGCGACGAATATGGGCCAGGTGAACCCATTCACTCTCGCCGTTTTCGTTTTTTATCTGGATCACCATGTCATTGGTTTTGGCGACTTCAAAAGTATCGATCCAGTGTAGGTGAGACGCGTTAGCGATAGCAGATGGTGGATTAGCACCTTATCGCCAACTCGTATTGGGTCCTTATACATATTTTCGTCTAATTTTGAAATTAAGATGTGGTCAGTTTTATTGTTGGCCAACACGACACGTTGGTGGACTTGCCTCAATAGAGCATTGATCTGCATGCCGTAGGCCGTGGGCTGTGGTTTGTGAGACTGTTGTCGGGTAGCTTGGATAAACCGATGTTGGGTTGTCGACCAGTAACTATATAATGTGGTGATGCACTGCTGGTACTGTTAACGGTAGCATTCATCGAAGAGACAACGGATTCGAGGACAACAGTCCATTCGCAATCTCTATCTTCGCACAGCATGTAGATGGCGTTTTTCATTGTGCGGTGTTGCCCGAGCTTTGTGGTTGTCATGTACAGTGTAATTCCTGCTTGATTGATGTGAGTTGACAGAAGTTCTTGTATACCTCCCCTGTAAAATGGGTTCCGCGGTCAGATGACACAATGTGTGTTATTTCTCGGTGGTGAAGAAAGAAGTTGTAAAGTCCGCGGGTAGCATCGATCGCATGATTCTTGGCACACGATACGACAGTGAGATATCTGCTGAAACTGTCCAGCATGGTTAGGATGTAACGTTTACCCTTTGAGACTGGCATTATGATGAAATCAACATAAATGATCTCAAATGGGCTTTTTCCATGCTTACAGTGTCCAGTGAGCCAGTTTTTGTGCCTGCCATAGTTGCTTGGGACATATTTTGCAGGAGTCGACATATGTTTTGATGTCACGATCCTTGAGTTCCCACCAGTAGCCAGATAGATGTTCGCACATACAAGTGATACCTGAATGATTGATGCAATCATGTGCCTGATGCAAGTACTTGGGACGGAGCCTGTACGATACAACCAGTTTTGGGGAATGATTGTTGTCCCCAATCATCAGAACAGAGGTGCTGGTGGATGTATTTGTTGAGTAGGGGGGTTCGGTGGTCATTGGGGTTGTTCATTTGAAGAGTTCTGATGATTCTCGACAGTGTGTCATCTGCGTACTGTTCAGTGGCAATGTTGATATGATCCCAACTTTTTTTAGTGGGGATGGTTGACGTAGAGTGGTAGGCAAAAAATACATCCGTAATATTTTTGTGGTGGCGAGTGTTCTGAGGTGTATGTGTTTCGGGAATGAGCATCGATCCATCTATTTCATCAGTAATGCCTTCTCTTGGTATTGCAGCATATTTACTGCAGATTACTTGGAAACCATTAATTTCTGGAGATTTTCAGTGGCATGTTCTGATTCCTTGTACAAAAATACACTTATATGGCAAATTTCATTGCTTAATCTTGTGTTTTAACAAAGATATAACATTTAGAGGATTATGTGTTGTTTTAAGAGGGTCTTTGGTGCTTGTCATTCAGACTCCGGGTTACGTGTTAACACCCTGAAAACTTAAAAAGAAAAAAAAGACAATTTTTTTATAATTTAGAGTCGGGGATTAGTTTCACATAAATTTAATGTAGAATAATTCACCATTCTAGCGTTTTAGGGCTATTGATCAATTGTTTTTCTATGGGAAATAAATCCTGTGCATTTTTTTATGGGTGTCTGCTTTTTTTTTCTTTTTTTTTTTGTTAGACGATTATGTGTAGTTTTAATGAGCTTTTTGTAGGATTGGGGGCTTGCTAATCGAACTTAGGGTAAATGATAAGGTTAAGAAAGGGGTTTTGTTTTGGATGGAGGTTGCCATTTGGACTATGTGTTAGGGTTAAGGGAGTTTTTTTTAGGGGGTGGCTTGTCACTCAGATTTAATGTTAATGGTACGACACGTTCAAGAGAAGGCATTTTTAGGAGGTGGGCTTGTTACTCAAACCTAGAGTTAGTGGTAGAGTAATTATTTATTTTGTATCAAGTTTTCAGCTATAAAAAATATTTTTCAAATTGCACTGAAAGGAAAGAATGGCCGAGATATGGGAGATCATTTTACGTTAAATTTATATGCAAAATTGATACCCCCACTCTAAATTCTAAATTTTTTGTTGTCTTTTTATCTTTTTTCTGCCAAGACTATTAGGGTGTTCACACATAATCGCTTAAAAAAGTAGAATCTTATTTATTTTTAAGTGACGACTCGAAAGTCATTACTACTAGAAGTTTGAAAGTTGAGTGAAAACCAGTATTTCTTGAAGTAATTTTTATAAAACAACCACAAACAGCATTAACTTTTTTAAGCACAAAAAGTATTTTTGTCTTTCTTTTTTTTTATCAAATGAAGTTTGTAAACAAATTTTATAAAGCTAACTGCTTATAGCTAGCTAGCTGATGCTGAATATACTAGCAGCCATTGTTGACTCTTGCTCAAAAGGGGACAATATTTTTTTTGATGAAGTTATTTAAATTACTACTACCGAAAGACAAAACAATATACAATTATAATTTAATGCATAAAAAAAGATAAAAGATTTATTTATTTACTAGTTGGGGTACGAAAAATAGTTAAAAAAATGTCCGATACACATCATGTTGAAGGTTTATTTTTAAGATTACAAAAAAAATAATGGATCAATTAATTTTGTACCCTGACAATAATTGAAATTGATATTATTCCTGATTGTTTTCCAAATTTCATGACGAAATTTCCCGAATATGAATGGTACAATATCTTTAAATGAAGGGGGGGGGGGGGGGGGAACCTGACATAAATGGCCGAAAATGGTGTTAACATTTTTATGACTTTATGTGCTGAAAACTCTTAAAATATATAATGTAGATTATTATCTATTAATGCATGTGAAAGAATATTCAGTTTTGAACAAAATGGTGGTATTTTGACGACTTAAAGTAGGGGTGGGCTATAGAAACAAAATTTTTCAAATTTATGCCAAAAGTGGCTTATTACCTTCATTTATATGTAACTAGATGGGAACAAGTGATTTTTTTCAAAACGGGTCAAAATTGGAGGGTCGCAAGCCTCAAACGAGATTTGGCCGCGTCGATCCGCGAAAACGGCCCAAATTTCACCCCAAAAGACACTTAGCCACTTATTGCAAGTTTTAGGGTACATTTTTTGACCAGAAATGCCTTTATATACCAAAATCTGTCATTCTCATATACTGTCCTACAAGTATAGGGCTTCTTAGGGTATCTCAGGGTCCAAAATGGGTCAAAATTGCCCCAAAATAAGCCAAAATGGTGGTTTTTGGCCGAAAAACAGCTATTATCATCTCCCCATGTCTATAAGACAACTCTGTATGACTCCTAGCAGTTGGGAAAAACTAAAATGGGCACCCTGCTATCTTCTCCCATTCTTTTTTGGTGTTCTTAAGTGTTAAAAATGACAAAAAAGTGGTCAAAAATAAGAGAAAAAGGACCAAAACTGAGTTTTAATGAAAATTACCATATAAGGACATGTTTCCTTTTAATAGCAATTCATTGTCTTCTTTAAATGGACTTGATGACACTACATTGCACTAATTGTGAAATGATTCATTGCACTGTTTTCTTTTTCAGTTAGTAAATGCAGTGAACATGGCTGGTGCAGCAGGGCAGATTGATGAGAATTACAGTTATGATGATTGGACTTTTCTTCTGCTTGATTCTCTTCCGACTGAGGCTGAGTGTGTTCAAGCTATCCAACATCATGCTGCCAAATACAGTACCATAACACAGAAAAACCATGTTCATCAGTTCTCTTTGCGGCTCCTACAATTGTGGCAGAAAGCCTTTGGAAGTGATGTTCATTATGTAACGATACCTGGGATCAAACATAAATTTGATCGATTGCTTAAAGTCTATGACACGAACGTCTACAAAGCGAAAGGTTCCAGACGTGTGAACATGATCAAGTGGAAACGAGAACACTGTGTCCTTTTCAACCTGTTGGGAAAAGATGTGAACCCTGATGATTTTGATGACCATGAGCGTAGATTCTTTTTTGATCAAAAGTCTTTTGCACGTAAGTGGCTTATCGACACATTCCATGTGGATATGGAACATGAAGAAAGAATTCAGGCAGAGCAGCAACAACAACAGAATCTTCGTCTGGCAGTCATGAGACACCAAGTGAAGAAGCAATTTCGTTTCCGGATGCTGATAGTATGTACAATGAGCTGCATCAATCTGGCGAGTGTCCACCTGTGCTCACCGATACTGATCAGGGGGATGATGTTCAGCTGAACGAACCGTGCGTTGCCATATGGGATACACCGAAGGGACGAGAGTGGTTCATTGGTATGACATGGGAGAAAGTTGGGATGGATGAATATATTGTGGAATATCTAGAACCACTTCCCAACCACAATAGAAAGAAAACATGGCAATAGCCTTCGCGGATTGAGGAGCAGAAGACATTGAAAATTCAATTTTTGCCGTGTAATGTCATTGGTGCATGGGACTTGACGAAACGGAAACCAGTATTTGTGCTAGAGAATTATGATGTGATAGATGAACTCTTTAAAGCATTATATTGATATTTTACTGGTTTATGATAAGTATCTTAATGAGTTGATATGCAAATTTTAGATGCTTCTGTACCAAATCAATGCTTCATACACTGTGGAGTTTTACAGTATCATACCCAAGAAATTGAGAATTTAGGGCCATTTTCATCGATTTTTGGGAGTTGTGGAGAAAAATTGTGTAATCGATGGTCAAAAAATGTACCCTAAGACTTGCAATAAGTGGCTAAGTGTCTTTTGGGGTGAAATTTGGGCCGTTTTCGCGGATCGACGCGGCCAAATCTCGTTTGAGGCTTGCGACCCTCCAATTTTGACCCGTTTTGAAAAAAATCACTTGTTCCCATCTAGTTACATATAAATGAAGGTAATAAGCCACTTTTGGCATAAATTTGAAATTTTTTGTTTCTATAGCCCACCCCTACTTAAAGTGCTTTTGTTTTAAAAATATGACTACTTTAATAGAACTACCTTGAAATCTGTGATTATCCAAATTGTTTAATGGTCAGTTGGTATTGCTATTTGAAGGCACTGGAGTCGATGTATATGTAATCATCCTTATGCCCACATTATCACACCTGTCTACATCAACACACACTTTCTAATGCATAAGCACACGCAAGTTTTTGAGAACTTCGACTGAAGTAAAATGAAACAAAAATATATAAGTTTGAGAAATTTGAATTAATTACTGGAGAAGTTTGAATTACCTACTAAACACCATCCTTGAGTGTCTTTGGTCTCTCTGTACAAGGGTTTGTCAGAACAACCTGACATGAGGATACTTCACTCTACAAGTAAACCCTGAACAAATATTCAAAATAACATAATATTCGAAGCCCAAATAAGATCCCCTCTACACGGCTATACACTGGCTCATATGCACCTTCTCCTAATGATGTTACTTCACGTAACAGCAGTTAGCTGGATACTCTACCAGACCAGATGAATTCTTGTCCTGAAATCTGGTAAAATCAAGAGACCAAAAGAAAGATATATTATAAAATAATCAACTGGTCAATTGGGGGGAGGAAAATTAATATTCTTTACTAACTCAACATTTGAGAGGTAGAGGAAAACATTAATAAAACAATCAAATATCTATGTATCTCATATAGAGGTCAAGTGTTAGCACCAGGAAGGGACCCCTTGATTTCTGAGAACTTCCACTGAAGTAAAATGAAAAAAAAAGAAGATATACTCAAGCCACAAAGCACGCTATATATTGTGTGGCATATATTAGGAGAAAATACTACTACAAATGCATGCAATTTTAATATAAGTAATTAAAGAATTAACAAACGTCCTTTAAAGATATTCTCTATTCACGATACCGTTTTGCTATTTATTGTTACAGGGAAAACAGAACAATTTCCTATTACTTTATAGGAAACAAATATTAGATGTGGTTTGGTAAATAAATACTTATATCTAAGACACATGTATATATTAGATGCAACTGCACTCTTATCAAAATACAAACAAAGTTTAACCCTATATTGTATGTAAGATTTTTTTAGGATTAGTTTTAAACAAATGTACAACTATAATTAGTACTGTTTTAATTTCACAGGAGGAGGTATTCAGGGCACTTACTGATCTGAAATTTTTAATTTGTTTCTGTTAACATCACAAAATTAGCTCACTCCTCTTGTTTAATATATTATTGTGTTCATATTTCAACATTCTAATCTTCTAGGCATAGGTTACATTTTTGATTGAAGCTCTTAAGAGTGTTGGATCTACATAGAAGCAACCAGAAAACTATAGGCGTACAATTACTTTTCCTCAGTGAGCAATAGTATTTTGACACAACCGTTTGATTTTTTTAATTCGGCTTTTGAAAAAGAATGTCTGTGGTTATAGTATCATTGTTTCCAGTATATCAGAAGAATTTCCGCTATATATTTTCCTGTTATTGCTATCTTTCAGGAAAATTACCTTCCAACGGGCAGTCATTTTCATTTTAATTCTACAACATCAATAAGTGTTCTCATGATTAATAGAAAAAAAAAGTAATTCCAGCTTTACATTAAAAGACTAATTTGGCAATCCAGGTTGAACTGATTTTTTCCCCACTTATATATATGTACAAAATGCTTACCTTCAGGCTCTAGTTTGTCGAGAAACCATTTTATATAAGGGCCTGGAAGTCCTCCCAGAGCATTGAAACAAAGACAAGTATCTTCGACTAAAACTGGGCCTTTTACTATTCTGGCAGCTTCTATGCATTTCGCCTCAGAGATGTTATCAGGTTCTCCTTGGAATTCAGGTAGATCGATTTTTTCATTTATTACCTAAGGGAAAAGGAATAAAAAAGAAAAATAGTCACAATTTCATTGTATTCCTATCAGTGAGCTTAAGATTTTGTAGATTTGTCTTACAAACTTTTATTAATAAATTTCCTCATTATTTTGTTTGGTAAATTTTTAAACAGTGTATTATGCACCTAAAAAATGTGTCAATGTTACTTAGATATGAGGTGCTTAAAGTGTATCCGGTGGTGAGTCTGCAATTTGGTGAAGGATTTGAGGAGTGTGAAGTTGCCTCATAACTTCCAGGTCTACTCTGACTAGGAGTGGTAGTACCTGTCAGAATTCCATCTATGGGTTAAATAGAATTAAAATGTAAAAGCTTTGTTTTGCCAACTGGAGAAGGAAGGAAATTAGAGCAGTGTTTCTCAACCTTTTATTTACTGTTGACATACCTATGAGCACATGAAACTGTTGTGACACACTAATTTTAAATATTGTATAATGAAATAGTAAAATGAATTAAAAATACATACATAGACTTGTCTGATACAGTTTATTATGTTAGTATCCCAGAATTGTCAGTTCCATAGTGTGAAACCTGTGTCTGGTGTTTTCATATGACTTCTTGAATATTTGGTTGTATGTGAGATAAGCAAACTCATTTCTTCTTCAGTGGAACATAGTCTTTCTCTCTTCTTATTTCTTATATTATTTAAGGTTGAAAAGCCCAATTCACATAAATAAGAAGTAGAGAATTGTAAAAGAACTAAGGCCTTTTCAGATAATGCGGGAAATTCCTTTTGTATTGAAATAAAAAATGTGTTGATATCTATCTCAGAATGCTTTATTTTAAGACTGCAGTCACTTGAAATGGTAGCTAATTCTTCTTCTTCGCATAAATTAAACCCTATATTAGAAGGAACATCTACAAAAGAATTACGTACCCAGTCGCACTTTTCTGTGTTCAGTGACGGAAAGTAGTGATCAACGTTTTCTCCGAACACTGCCAGATGCTCAACCATGATAGGGATCATTTCCTTAGTGCAGTTAGTGTGCATTGTAGGAAACATACTAAATTCATCCAACTTTTCTCTGTTTTTCTCAATAACAATTTTCTTTTTGAAGGCAACCAACTTATCTGTCAAAGTTAGAATTTTTTCGTTTCGACCTTGCATACAACTGTTCACAATATTAAGTTGACTAAATATTTCCGTTTAATATTCCATTTTGGCCATCCAAAATTCACATTGAAGATATTTACAGAATCTTTCGTGCTTTTCTTTATTAAAAAATATCATTAATTTCTTCTGTAATTCATGAATGCGAGTTAACACTTGACCTTTTGACAGCCATTGAACGTCGGTTTGCATGAGTAGGCGAACATGTTGAGAATCCATTGATTTGCATAATTCTTTGAATAATCTCGACTTTCTTGGTCTGCTTTTAATGTAATTGACAATTTCAATTACTTAATTTAACACTTGCTTCAAATCTTCTGCTACTTTTGAAACTAAAACTTCTCTATGTAAAAAGCAATGAGTACGAACAAGATTTTGATTTTCTTTCTGTGCTAGTGATGCAAAACCTTTAATGCAGCCTACAATACATGGTGCACAATCAGTACAAATGCCAACACAAAACTTCCAGGTTAAATTCATTTTTTTAAGATAGCCTATTATAATATCAAAAATATCTTGACCTCTAGTATTTCTTTACAACACAAAAACTGATTGATTATTTCGTTATCAATGAACCAAACAAATGCAAGCAATTGAGCACTGTTACTGATATCGGTCGACTATTAAAGCAAATTTAGATCCTTCAAGTCTTTTCTGAACATTTATTTCAATGTTTTCAGATAAATCTACAATTCTCCTGTGTATTGTATCATTTAATTTCTTTTTCAGCTCTCTCACCTAGCACGGATTTCACCATCTTTTTGCAAGTGGGAAGGATAACCGACCCATCAAGAGTGTGGGATTTGAATTTCATTGCTATTATTTCAGCTACCGCATATGAAGCGAGTCGAGCTCATTCAGACACGGTCATTGTTTTCTGAAAAAATATTGCATTGCTTTGATTGTTGTTGTAACAGTCTTTGAAAATAATTAAGATCTTGTAGGTAAGAATGTTTAGTCTTGAAATGTCGTGAAATGTCTTTGTAATTTATTTGGTACCATGGATTCATTAGCCATTTTTTCACCACAAACTATACATAATGGACATCTCCTGTCCAAGAAAATCCAAACTTCAAATAATCATCACAATACTGTCTATTATGGCAAACTTTTGTCTTTTTTGTGCTGGATTTTGTAGGCTTCATTGTTGTTTCAACTTCACATTCGTCACTAACATCCTTTCTTTTAACAAATTTATCCATTGTAAAGGGGTATTTATAACTAATTAACATGTGCATACTCTAACCAACAACAATAAGCAACAGGCTAAACTGATGTGTGAGTCAACGGTCAACTTCCTGTGTCAAACTGGAACATTAAGTAGTGTTCAAAAATATTTTAACTTAATCACCTTTTGAAATATATGAAAAGATAAATCTTTATTCTACCAATACAATAACAAAATCTGAATAAACTTATTTAATTAATTCACCATATAATTTAACTCAAGTATTGCGAGCTAAAAACAACACTGATTCTAAGCTAAACAAATTGAAAAATAGGCAAGCACAGAAAACAACGTTCAACTCTAGTTATGATTAGTCACAAGCTAATTTAGTTGGAAATCATCTGTAATTTAGAGGTTAAAATTGAGTGTGTAGTACGATTGAGTTCGATGTAAGCAACTTGTAAACCCTTTTGGCACTTCTTTAGTTGAGTTGTGAAGCAATTGTTACGTAAAATATTGTCATTAAATATATTTTTTGAAAGACAAACATTGTAAGAAAGTAATGTTTATTTTCAATAATGCGAACAATAATAACAGCAAACAGTGTTTTTTATTTAATAATGTAAAATGTTATAAAACGAACAGTCAACAGTGATTTTTTTTGTATAATTTAAAACTTTATAAAACGAAAAGTTATCATTTAAAAATAATGTTTTAAATAATTTATCTTTCCAAGAAAGTTACTTTTGGGATGTCTGATTTTTTTATCAAATGAACAGTCAACATTGATTTTATTTTTGTCTGAATTCATTCCGGTTGATTGTCTGCCACTGTCTTCAAAATTGAAAACAAATAAATTCTGTTTCACAACTCAACTAAAGAAATACCACACTTTTAACTGAACAGATTTGCCGTGACGACAGATTTGAAAAGTCTGTTCTAACTAGCAGTTGAGAATCACTGCCCTAGAGAGATCAAATTGTATAAATCTGTAAACACTTTTACTGGAATATGTAACTCCAGATGATCTCTAAATAAAATGTATTTTTCCAGTTTAGAAGGAATTGAATCTATCAAGGGTCCCGATGAAATTGGAGATTAAAACATTCACTCAATTAATAAAAAAAAAATCAAGAATTTAAATGAATCTCAAAATTTCTTTTAAAAAGTTCAAAATCTTTGGTAATCTCAGGGGAGATTACTCTGAAAATTTAGAAACACATCAGTTTGCTCCCTTTAACTGTTAAGTAGAAATAGTATATTTTTAAGAATTAAATTTAATAGAGATAAGATCATCGTTTTCACTTCCATACATCATTACACTGTGTACACATATCTGATAGACGTTTCCCTTGGTCAACAGTGCCATTAGTAATCGTTGTTGGTTAATAATGGCAGAAGTTCCCTGAGCTTACTCCATCCACTCCTAATTCTTGCAATCACACTAGCACCTGCCCCACCCTGTTCTCCAATGATATCACCAAGGTAACAAAACTTCTGGACAACCTCAATAGCTTCGCAATCCAAATATGCTTTCTGCACATCTCAGTTCTCATCACTTTCTACTCTTCTTGCACATAAACTGATTATCATTTACCAGTAATTCCACTTCTTGTGTATCCAATGCTTACAAGTACTACAACAAATTGAGTTGTGCTCTGCTTGTTTAATAACATTAATTGCTTAATCCATTTTCTATGCTAAAAATAAAATAAAAACTTGAGGATTAAACCTCAAGTTACGATTAAAACAAAATAAATATTTGAAAACATAATGGTTGAAATATGAAACATAATTACGTTTTACTACTATTCACATTCATATTTGTTTAGATTCGATTTATTTTTTTAATATTTAAAAAATCTCTTTTCTTTCTATAAAGTCCATATAAATATTTATTTGTATAAATGCAAATGTTTTTCCATTTATCACTCCTATATTACAATTAAAACGGTTACTGTTATTTAAATCAATAATACAAAATGGAAATTTGAAATACTCTATATATAGTACAGACGAATGATCTAAGTATAGTCATTAGATAAGCTAATTTACATATCTATTTTTTAAACACTTCATAATTAATATTTGATATTATTTATTTCTAATTGTATGGTACTATTTTATCCACATATATGCAATAGTTTCGTCAATATAAACAGTAATTAATTTAAATAATTTAATAAAAAAATGAATAACTTAAGAAAAACTATTCTTAACATAGCACCATAAAACAATTTGTATAATCACGGATTTCAAGGTAGTTCTACTAAAATAGTCATATTTTAAAAACCAAAGCACTTTAAGTCGTCAAAATACCACTCATTTGTTTAGAAATACATATTCTTTCACATGCATTAATAGATAATAATCTACATTATATATAATGTAGATTTTAAGAGTTTTCAGCAAATAAAGTCATAAAAATGTTAACACCATTTTCGGCCATTTACGTCAGTTTTTTTTTACCCCCAACCCATTCATTTAAAGATATCGTACCATTCGTATTTGGGAAATTTCGTCATGAAATTTGGAAAACAATCAGGAAAAATATAAATTTCAATTATTGTCAGAGTAAAAAATTAATTGATCCATTATTTTTTTTGTAATCTTATAAAATAAACCTTCAACATGACGTGTATCAAACATTTAAAAAAAAACTATTTTTCGTACCCTAACTAGTAGATAATCAATCTTTTATCTTTTTTATGCCTTAAAATTATAATTGTATGTTGTTTTGTCTTTCGGTAGTGGTAATTTTAAATTACTTTATCCAAAAAAATATTGTCCCTTTTTGAGTGAAAGTCAACAATGGTTGCTAGTATTGCTGATATAACAATCAATCAGCAGCAGCAGCTAGCTATAAACTAACTTTGTAAAGCTTATTTTATAAGCTTTCTAAAATTCGTTTACGAACTTCTTTTGAAAAAAAAAAAAGAAAAACAAAAATACTTTTTGTGCTTAAAAAAGTTAATACTTCAAGAAATACTGGTTTTCACTCAACTTTCGAACTTCTAGTCGCCACTTAAAAATAAATAAGATTCTACTTTTAGGCGATTACGTGTGAACACCCTCTTGGCAGAAAAAAGATAAAAAGACAACAAAAAAATATTTAGAATTTAGAGTGGGGGTATCAATTTTGCATATAAATTTAACGTAAAATGATCTCCCATATCCCGGCTATTCTTGCCTTTCAGTGCAATTTGAAAAATATTTTTTATAGCTGAAAACTTGATACAAAATAAATAATTACTCTACCACTAACTCTAGGTTCGAGTAACAAGCCCACCTCCTAAAACTACCTTCTCTGGAACGTGTTGTACCATTAACCTTAAATCTTAGTGACAAGCCACCCCCTAAAAAAACTCCTTGAACCCTAACATATAATCCAAATGGCAACCTCCATCCAAAACAAAACTCCTTTCTTAACCTTATCACTTACCCTAAGTCCGAGTGGCAAGCCCCCAATACTACAAAAAGCTCATTAAAACCACACATAATTATCTAAAAAAAAAAAAGAAAAGGAAAAAAAGCAGACACTCATAAAAAAATGCACAGGATTTATTTGCCATAGAAAAAAAAATTGATTAATTGTCCTAAAACGCTAGAAATGGCTCGGAATTATTTTACATTAAATTTATGTGAAACTAATCCTCCAGTCTAAAATAATTTTTTTCTCTTTCTAAGTTTTCAGGGTGTTAACACGTAATTGCCCATAGCCCTACCACTAACTCGAAGTCCGAGCGGCAAACCCTCTCTCCTATCACAAAGACTACACATAATCGTCTAAAGAAAAAAGAGAGCGCCCCCCCCCCCCCCAAAAAAAATAATTTAAAAAAAAAACAAGAAAAACGAACAGGATTTATTTCCCATAGAAAAAAATAATTTTCTGTCCTAAAACACTAGAATGGCCCTGAAATGGGGGGGGGGGGGATTATTTTACATAAAATTGATATATATTTCTTTTTTTTAAATGGATACATGGTATTTTTAATGTATTGCAGCATATTTATGCGCATTTACTGCAGATTACTTGAAAAACATTAATTTCTGGAGATTTCCAGTGGCATATTCTGATTCATTGTACAAAAATACACTTATATGGCAAATTTCATTACTTAATCTTGTGTTTTAAGAAAGATATAAGATTTTTACTGAAAAATTAGTGTAAAAAATGTGACAAAACGCATATGGTCTTAAAGAGGGGAAAATATCCAATCGTGTGAGGCACAAAAAAGTCATAAATTCCTTATTTTTAGTCAGATTTAAAAAATTTAAAATGGTTATTTCTTAGATCATCAAGCTCTGTCTATATATGCCATTATTGAGATATTTAAGCAATTAAAATTTGTTCATGTGTATTGCTACTTAACATCACTCGCAAAAATTCTTACTGACCACATAAGCGAAAAAGAGGAAGAAGGTGACTGGCTGTCTCTATCTCTCTCTCACTGACTAGCTGGTTATCTGTCCACCCTACCTCCTTACCCTCTCTCGTTAACGACACTATATTATTTTTCTATTGTTTTAAATTCACGTCTGATGTTGCTGTGATGCTGAGAACTGATACTATACTTTGATCTTAGCCAAAAAACCAAGGAACTATGAAAAAATGTTTTTATGACTGAGCATTTTTAATGAAAAAAAAAGAAGAAAAAAAAACACTGATTTAATGTACTATTGTATTATCTTTTACTGGGGGTAGGCAGTGTATTATTAATTCTGTTGTCATAAGACTGCTCTCCCAGGAATTACCTCCTCTTTTTTAAGGGGGTGGGAGTAATCCTCCCAGGTATTATAGGCTCCTTTGAAGGAGGGTTAATGCAGTATCTGTTCTGCTGTCATAAAACCATCTTCCCAGGTATTACTTTCTCCTTTTCGGGTGGTGTGGGGGGATAGTGTAGTATCTTTTCTGTGTTTCCTTCTTTTATGGGAAAGATCCTCCCAGGTTTACCTCCTCTATTTTGGAGGGGGTATTGTAGTATTCTGTTGTAATGATAATATTTTACTAGGCATTACCTCCTCCTTTGAGAGTCAATATATGAAGTTCGTTCATCATGACATCCTCTCAGCCTAGCAAAAATATGCTCCCTCTGGTCTCATACTTTTGTTAGTATATATATATATTATATATATATATATATATATGCACATTCATATACATAATCTTGAATGCATACGGATATATAAAAAAACAAATGTGCATACATAAGTTCATGCATACAAACATATTTGCAGACCAATATGACATGTAACTATATGCCAAATTTACATCACTATGTTCATATATACATCCAATTACATAATGAAATTATAGAGTAATATCTTACCTATATTTCAAATCAGCGAGTTCAAAGATTTCCTAAATATTTTATGTATATATTTTGTTGTTTGCAGTTAATAGAGATGTATGGTAATATGTTTTGCTGTTTGAATGTATGTGGTTGTGTTAGTTATAAAATGGATTAGTTGTGATTATATGTCAACTTTCTGAGTTAATGAAATGAAATTGACACAAATTTGAAGCGTGCCATAAATGGCCAACTGAAAGTTGGTTGGTGACTTTATTTCAAAATAATAATAACTGAAAATCATCTCAGGTTCTAATTGAATCCAAAACATAAATAAAAAAACTGAAAAATACAAATCAATCATTTTAATTTTTAAATAAGTTTAAATACAAAGTAAAAAAAATCGATCCTAAACCAGACACCCAACAAAAAACACCTTTGCCCTTGAGGCTCGCATTAACAAATATCCGGGGACTTAGAACCAACATTAACAACATAGAAACCTTTCTCCTGACAAACTCCCCAGATATCCTAGCACTAAGTGAAACGAACCTTTAATCCTCAATCTCCTCTCACCACTTTGACATGACTGATTACCTCCCACTCTATCGTAAAGACTGACAAACATATGCACGGGCTAGGAGTTTTTGTTCAGAACACCCTCCCCTTGACTAGAGAACATAGGTTAGAATCAGATGACCAATCCTACATGTGCTTTAGATTGACCTTACATCACAGCGTTAGTTACTTATATTTCTTATACCGTTCTCCTTCGACCCAGGACTATACCCTGCTTAACTCTGTCTCTGAAAGGATAGATAGAGCACTCTCACTCGACTCGAATACCCAAATACATGTATTTGGGGATTTTAAGGCACACCACCATGACTGGCTGGAATTCTCCAGCTTTACTGATGCAGCTGGTAACTCTACATATAATTTCTCCTTAGCTCTTCCAGACTGTCACTTTCTCTACCCGCCTCCTTGATCGTGCGGACCAGCAAGACTCACTTCTCGACCTCTTCTTGACCTCACTACTCGAGGCTTGTGTGGTGAATGCCCTTAGCCTGCTCGGAAACTCTGATCACATTGTGGTAATGATTGTCATCACCTTAAAAACGTTGACGACCCAAAGTTGATGAGCCGTTGCTCAAAACGACGAGAAACTACGAGCAGGCTGATTATGAATCTCTCAGAGATCACATCAACGACGCCCCATGGATTAAAACTTTCTACCTCCCTGCTGATCAGTGTGCAAATGAGTTAACCAAATGGGTCAAAGCAGGCATTGAAGCTTATGTCCCCCATCTGAAAATTCTTCAGCAAATCCAACTCTCCTCAATGGTTCACCTCAGAATGTGCTATATTGCTAAGAGACAGCAAGCATTCCGAAAATTCAGCCGCCATAAGTCAACTACGAATATACAGAAATTTATAGTCAAGAAATAATTGTAAGGCAGTGATAGGTGAAGCAAAAAGAAGGTATACAGAGATAACCAAAAAACGCATTCAGTCACAGAAACTAGGTATTCGTGATTTCTGGAAAATCTACAATAGTGTGGTGAACAATCGACAATCAACAATTCCCCTGCTATCAAATCACAACGATGTTGTTTGCACAGCAACTGATAAGGCTGAACTACTTGCCCACGTTTCGCCTTAAACTCCATTTTGGACTCAGCAAATCACCCTCTCCCTAAATTCCCATTTTGGACTGAAGCCACACTTGAAAACCTGGCCATCACCCCATCTCAGATCAGGGACATCATAAAAATCCTTGACACCTCCAAAGCTTGTGAGCCTGATCTTATACCAGTAATAGTAATAAAGAAATGCTCTGCTGAACTGACCCCTGTCCTCTCCAAACTCCACAACAAATGTCTTGCTGAATCTTGCTTCCCTGATAGCTGGAAAATTGCCTTCAAGAATTCTGCAGATAGAATTGCTCCTCAAAACTACCACCCAATCAGTCTACTCCTGATCTTTGCTAAAATCTTTGAATCTTTGATCAATCTAGCGAGTCCGACACCTAGTTAATGCTAAACTTCTTTCTGATCACCAGTACTGATTTAGACAAGCACGCCCTACTGCGGTCATCTCTGAACGCATATATCATACACTGGACAAGGCAGGTGAAGCTAGGGTGGTAGCGCTTGATATATCCAAAGCCTTTGACAAGGTCTGGCATAAAGAGCTTCTAAAAATTCACTTATATGGTATTACTGGACTAATATTTAATATTATTAGATCCTTCCTAACCAAAAAAAAGATTCAGGTTGTCCTCGATGGCCGTTCATCTAAACAACATTATAAATAGACGGGTCAATATACTGCCAGAGTACCCCTACCTCAAAAAAGTTGCAACATTTTGTTTTTTGGTGGTTTTATCTTTGGCTGGGTCTAGAGTATAGGAAAGTTTCAAATTTCGATTATGACTTGCTTTGGTTTACAAGTCATTTTCCATTTCCATGTGAAGCACTAACTTGGTCAGTTTTCATGATAAATCAATACATCTTGGATTTTTACCCAAGTTTTCAGGGTCAATATTTCACATGAAAAGGGTTACCAGTGATGCCAAATAAACCCTTATACCATATCTAGGGGTACCCGACCCCTAAACCCCTCATTACATCCACATTGGTACCTGTACCTGTACTCACCCAGGTTCACAAACGGGCACATGGGTTATTATTTTTATATGGGTACCAGTGATGAATTATTACTTTCTTCAATTAATTGAGGCCCTTACCTCTGTATATAAATGAAATTGTTTTATAGAGTATAGGATTCCTGAGAAAACAACTGAAAAACCCAAAGTGACCACGTTTTTTATCCCATCAAAAACTGCTCTCACAAACAATTCACTAGCTCCATATATTTCCGTATATTTTCAGGGTCAAACATGAGTTCAGTAGAGAAACTTGTCCTTTATGTGAACAGGATTTGGACTGTGATGAGACCGTGGTGCTTCAAGAAAAGGGTGCTGCAGGTGTCAACCATGCAAGTATCGAAAGAGGTGTCAAAGTCATTGTTGAAGTGTTCACATAAACAAAAAAGACATTGCTTTAGCCTCAAAAAAGGATGATTCTGCTCGGTCAGTAAAAGGGATGCTCGTGTTTCTCTGGGACAATATGACAGTAAAATGCATTGCTTTTCCTGTGGAACTGATACTACGAAAAAAAATTGTAAACGAAAAAGTGAGGGAAATATTTGCTATGTGTAGACTGATGTATTTGCTCAAACTATCCTGGTTCATTGCAAAACAAGAAGGAATGAGTGGGCCACTGCTGTTCAAGGTTGAATCGAATATTCTGGTGGTGATCTTCATGCTGCAGACTGTGTACCACCAGTCATGTAATGTCAACTTCTATACAATGCGAATCATTCCAAGATAGTTTGCGTCAGTTAAATTAACCAAAAGACGAAAAAGTGGAAGACCAAAAGACAGCGATCAGGATGAAGCATTCGAAAGTGTGTGTGTATTCTTGGAGGTAAACGATGAGAAACAGATAATGATATCGGACCTTGTTGCTTAAATGGGAGAATAGTTACGAGGTAGTAAATCAATGGCATATGGAAATCAATACCTCAAGGAAAAGCTGATGTCGATATGGAAACTCTTTATTTGTGACCAAAGGCCATTGTGGTGTCGCAAACATTGTGACATTTAGGGAAAAAACCTGTGACATTCTTTGTGAATACAACAATTCACCTCCGACAGATGATAAGGAAGCACAAAAATGAGCAATTCTCAAAACCGCAGCGAAACTCATCAAAGCTTTCTTTCACTTCAACCAGACAGACCTCGGGAAAGTTGCAGAGCAACTAGACAGCTTTAAGCCAATTTCAGGCGATGAATCGTTATGCAATATTATCACAGGGATTACTGCTAACGAGGATGTCAATGTTCAGGACCTTTTCGAAATCGGAAAAGACATGGATGGACAATCAGTTTTCTCTTACTCTCACAAATGGAGTTTGAAAGCAAAGACTTTAACATCGAGCAAGAATGTCAAAGTTTCTGCAGATTGTAGCATTGACCCAGTACTTTTATTCCAGAGTTTTCTCGTGGTCTCACAGATGGGTGATCTAAGGCTGGATGATCTCATGTCCTATGAACTCTGTCACTACCTGATGTCTTTGTTTGAAAGAAAGCGCATCTTACGTCAAGCAGACAAACCACAGCTGGTAGCAGCTCTCAGAAATGATGTTGAAACAAAATTGGAAAGTACTGTGACACAAACCGTTCCAGTCACAGAGCACAATGTACTAGACAGAGGATCTCTTCTTCGCCATTTGAAATGGAAGAAGGGGAGTACCTACAGCTCAATTGCAAATGATTATATCTCATTTACTGTTGACACTATGGGAGAGCAACTGTCGTGTTTGATGGTTATGAAGTTTGATGTACTCATCAGCGGCAAAGTCGAAAGCGGAATGCAAGAAAGGTCAACATTAATGAGGTAACAAACTCTGCTGGGAAAAAGGAGGACTTCTTGTCTAATGTGGCAAACAAGCAGGCGCTGATCCAGACGATCATGTAACGAATGCAGCAGAAAGGCTGTGATGTTATTCAAGCGGAAAGAGATGTCGATGTTGAGATTGCAAAGGCAGCCATCAATATGTCTGCTTTCAAATCAACCACCCTCATTGGAGAAGACGCAAACCTTCTCTTCCGTACATATGTTTCTAAATGTACTGCATTTTATTTTTACTCTGACAAGGCGAAATCCTACACCTACAATATCAAGGTTCTCAAGCAGGTGCTTGGCGAAGCAGTTTGTAATGATCTGTTGTTTCTGCATGCCTTTACGGGATGCGATTTGTGTCCAGGGTATTCGGAATAGGAAAGGTATTGGGGTACCAACAAGAGACAATGACAGACTGTTCAAAAGCATTTTCTCTACCAAAGCAAAGCCAGGATGTTGTGGAAACCAATGGTTGTAAGGCAATGGTAGCTTTGTTGAATGCGGATAGAGAAAAACTCCCTGGCATCTATTATATGCTCTGCAAGAAAGTTGCGAGAGTTACATTCGTCACGTCAGAACGACTCCCACCAACGTCCTCTGCCTGTAAATTTCATTCTTTGCGGACTTACTACCAGATTATGGAGTGGATGGGATGTAGTGATGAAATGGTGTTATCTGAGTGGGATGGGGGGAGCAAACTTGTTCCAGTGATGACGGACAAAAGCCCTGCTCCAGATGTTCAGAAGGACGCAATAATCTAAGGTGTACCTGCAGGAGGCATGGACTAGAACATACAAGTGCATGTGGACATTGCCAAGACGAAAATTGTGACAATATGAAAAATGATCCAATGGAAGATGATGATGAGGAGTTAAAAGTTTTGAAAAAGCACTGTGACGTAAGTGAATCAGGATGGATAGAACAAGGGTAATGGGTGTAGGGGTACCCATTGATATTGTATAAGGGTTTATTTGGTATCACTGGTAACCCTTTCATGTGAAAGATTGACCCTGAAAACTTGAGTAAAAATCCAAGATGTATTGATTTATCATGAAAACTGACCGAGTTAGTGCTTCACATGGAAATGAAAAATGACTTGTAAACCAAAAAAAGTCATAATCAAATTTGACATTTTCCCATACTCGGATCTTGTTGAACTTTGCGTATGTTGTAGACTAGACGCAACCTAGCACAAAATCACCAAAAAACAAAATGTTGCGATTTTTTGGGGTCAATCAGTATATTGACTCGTCTAATAAATGCTGGTGTACTCAAGGGGTCCATCCTTGGACAGCTACTGTTCCTGATTTTCATAAACAACCTCCCTGATGTCATTGAGACTGAGATAGGTATATTTGCTGACAATACCACGCTCTACTCTAGTCATGTGGGAAAAACGGGCTCGCACATATCCGAGGCAAGGGCTAAATCTTTAGAAAATGACCTCCAGGCTGTAGTGGATTGGGGTCATAAATGGATAGTAACTTTTAATGCCACAAAGACAAAGCTTCTTTCCTTTAATAACTACAAGAAGCCTCTTCAACCACCAATTGCCATGGCAAATAACACCCTATCTGAGAGTTCAACATTCAAACTCCTCGACCTAACATTCACAGGTAACATGAATTGGAATAAATACATTGATGACATTGCCAAGGCTGCTGCAAATAAGGTGAGTTCCCTCTACCATGCTAGTAAACTTCTCACACCTGCCATTATCCTATATATCTACAAAGCCACTATCCGCCCATGCCTGGAGTATTGTTGCCACATCTTGGCTGGTGCATCATCCACTAGTCTCTCCCTCTTAGACAAGGTCCCAAAAGGAGTCCTCAACTTAATAGGTCCCTCACTATCCACCAAGCTCCATCCCTGTCCCATCGCCGCAATGTTGCATCTTTATGCCTGTTATATAAATACTTCAATGGAGTGTGCTCTGATGAACTCTATGGGTGTGAATTCACTGGACCAACCAGACAATCGTCCAAATCCCATCCATTCACTGTGGAGGTCCCCAGATGCCGAAGAGCCTTCTACTCAAATAGTCTCTGGAATCCCCTCCTTGTTCCCTGTTTCCCCGACTGTACTGATATGCAGGAATTTAAAACTACAGTGGCAGCCTGCCTTGTTTTGGGTGAACTATGTTAAAAAAAAAATACAACACATGTCACATGATCATATGACTTGTAATCTTTCTGAGTTTCTTATCAATCGTCTTTTTCTTAATACTAACAGGTTGACCTGAAGAGGCTCGGATGATTTATGGCATCTGCAAATGTGTAGTTAATAATGTTTGCATGAATAAAGAATTATATATATTGTTATATTTATTGTTAGAAATACATGTTAGCTGAGAAGATATCCCTCTGCAAAATATAAAATATGAATCATCAGATTCAAGAAAAATAAATTTAAAAAAAAAGAAAAGATGGGATTCTTTCACAAGATTTGCTTTGTATGACAAACCAATAGGTGCACCAAAGGACAAACCAATAGGTGCACCAAAGGACAAACTAATAAGTGCACCAAAGGACAAACCAATAGGTGCACCAAAGGACAAACCAATAGGTGCACCAAAGGACAAACCAATAAGTGCACCAAAGAACAAACCAATAAGTGCACCAAAGGACAAACCAATAGGTGCACCAAAGGACAAACCAATAAGTGCACCAAAGGACAAACCAATAAGTGCACCAAAGGACAAACCAATAAGTGCACCAAAGAACAAACCAATAAGTGCACCAAAGGACAAACCAATAAGTGCACCAAAGGACAAACCAATAAGTGCACCAAAGGACAAACCAATAGGTGCATCAAAGGACAAACCAATAAGTGCACCAAAGGACAAACCAATAAGTGCACCAAAGGACAAACCAATAAGTGCACCAAAGGACAAACCAATAAGTGCAACAAAGGACAAACTAATAACAAACAGAAAGAATTATATAAAATATTTACAGAGATAATACATATTTATAAATATATAAAAACAAGGAATAATATGGGAAGAGTAATTAATATAACAATATCGAGCAAAAAACATACAAGACAAATACAATCAAAGTAAAGGCAAAGGTTGTACTTATCTGTTTGACAAAAAATAACTGTGTCAATTAGACTTGAGGCACTCCAGAATCAGCAAATATAAAAAGGATACATTTTGGATTGACACTACTTTCGTTTTTTTTTACTTTGTGTTTAATTATAAACAAAAAATATGCGCACACTTACTTTGCAGGTTTTTTTTGTTTTTTGATTAAAAAAGTTTTATTTACAAAACTTTTTTTTGTAAACTATGGAGATTTATAAAAAAATAATTAAAAAATGTTTTTATTCAAAACTGTACACATTTTTTATTAAACAGAATGCATAAACGAACGAAGCAAATTTAAACAAAAACATTTAAATAAGTTGATGTTGTGCAGAGATGGATTGCAAAATTTTTCTTTTGTAAACTTTGGAGATTTATAAAAAACAAGGGAGGTATATTAAATATTTATTTACAATCATAATAAAATAAAATTTTAAAAATACATAGTTTTATTTACAATAGTTTTTATAATAAACAAACTAAAACAGATATTAAAAAAAAAAACATTGCACAGATGGCGTCCTTATTTACTTACCTCCCCATGAGAAAATCCAGCTCTCGAAAATAGGAGCACTCTGGATTGGGACAAAATAAAAAGTGACTCAATCTAGAAGGATTTCTCCTTCACTGACCGAGGACAGGAAAGATGAAGTGTAAAATCAGAACTTTGCTCATAGTCAAAAGGTCACAAACTGTTTTTAAAAAGGTGTTTTCTATGTGCCTTTTTAATACAATCCAATATTTATTTAAGTTTGTAAAACATATTGACAAGTATGTTTTGTTATACGCACATTTTTAATTAAAAAAGTTTTATTTACGAAACGAAAAACAAAACAATATGCACACTTGCTTTTGCAGAATAGTTTTAATTGAAAAGAAACACGGTTTATTTACAAACTTTTTATTAAACAAAATGCAGAAACAAACAAAACAAATTTTATTTATTTTGTTTGTTTATTATAAAAAGTTTTGTAAATAAAACTATGTATTTTTAAAATTTTTATTTAATTAAGCTTGTAAATAAATATTTAATATATTCCACCCCATTTTTTTATAAATCTCCAAAGTTTACAATGCAAAAAGGTTTGTAAACCATCTCGGTACAACATTCACTTTAAATGATTTTTGTTTCATAAAAAGTTTGTAACATTTTTTTTATCAAAAATTTATCTCCAAAGTCTACAAAACAAAACGTTTTGTAAATAAATTTTTTTTAATTAAAACATAAAAAGTCGCGAACACAAATGTGTGCACATTGTTTGTTTATAGTTCAACTGGAAGTAAAAGAAACAAGTGTAAACCCAAAATATGTCTCTTTGGTATTTTCTGATTCTGGGGTGCCTCAAGTCTAATTGATTGCATAATGGGGTGGTACATTTACTAGTATAGATTTTAGCACAGGTGAATGAGTGGGATAACAGACAACCTTGCTGTGTGTGAAACGGACAGGATTACAGAGAGTGTTCTGGAGTGATATGACACCAGGGTGATATTTGACAGGTGAATTCAGAAGAAGCCATGTGCAGACAAGAAATGCGGAGTAGGGCCCATAGATGTGACGTCACATGGAACGAAAACAAGGAAGAATGGTTAGATTTTAAATCAGACAGGAGTTGGACGCTGACACAGACGGTCATTGACAAAATGTCTTCATAGCGACAAAAACTGTTGAGGGTTGCACGTGGCCATGGGCGCTGTCAGTCTATCTATCTATTTATCTATGTAATATCTAGGTTAATATTACTGTCGCTATCCTACATAATTAAGTGTAAATGGTACATGTGATTATTTAACAGTTTTCTTTCAATAAACTTCCATTTCCAAACTTTGTCTTCTTTTAATTCTTCTTACTATAACGCAATGAAGTTATAGTAACAACGGGTCCTAACAAGAGATGACACAGAACACGAGGGAATGACGAGAAGCTGACGAGAAAATTCAGAGAGGCAACAAAACCATGGTTGGGTCGTGACGAAAAAATGAATGACAACATGGAATTAGAGGAAAGTAACAAGGGACAACGCAACAGAAATAATAAAGAAGGGATGACCAAAAAGATGAAACAGATGGGTAGACAAATATGGATATTGTTGGAGAAAAGTGCATTCGAAATGACAATAGAGTGTTAGCAACAAATGAACAGTACAAGAGGATTGCTTGGAAATGCCACTATGAGAAATTATTCAATACTGAGTTTCTATGGAATCATAAAAATCCAGAAGTTGTTGAAGCAGTATCTGACCCAGCTATAATAATTGAGAAAAAAATGGTATGGGAAGCTGTGAGTAAGACAAAGAAAGATAAGGCTGGAGGACTCTCAGGTGTTTTTGCAGAAATGTTGAAGGCTGTGGATTGAGATGATCACAGACTTGACAAATCAAATCATAAAAGAAGAGCTTATCACAAAAGACTGGGAACTTAGTACAACTGTGAATTGTTACAAGGATAAAGGGGAAGTACTGGATAGAGGTAATTACAGGCTTAATATTGATGGATTAGGCCCTGAAAGTGATTGAGAGAATAATTGAGAAGCAAATAAGAAGTCAGATACTTATAACAAGCATGGCAACATGCGATTACGGTCTAAGGAGCTGTTCAGAGCTGTGGAAAGAGTGACAAACCAATGAAAAAATTGGTCTACGAAGCTTGGGTGTTCAGAGCTGTGGAAAGAGTGACTAAGCAATGAAAAGATTTTGGTCTACGGAGTTTGGGCGTTCAGAGCTGTGAAAAGAATGACTAACCAATGAAAAGATTGGTCTACGGAGCTTGGGTCAAGCGTGGAATCCAAACAGGTAAGAGCTCACACCTTTGGTGCTAGCAAGAGGGCCGCCAAGTGGCTTGTCCTCTTTTTCACCAGGTGAGCGAAGAAACAATGGAAGTGGCAGTATTTCAGGTTCAACGTTGTTAAACGACGCCAGTACAAAAACAACCATTGCCCAGAACCAGCGAGTGTAGAAGCCAGGGCACCAGATACCCCAGGAGCTCAATTTGCTGTTGTGGCTTTAGCCAACCGTGAACCATCTGACTGTGGAGAAATGATTGGAAAGGTCTTCAGGCCTATGTGATCCCGAGAAACTCAAAAGAATCAGTAACCTTAATGGCCCTAACCAGCTTTCCATAGATACGAACATCACTGGCGTCAAGGAAAATGTGCTTGGCCTTTTTGCTGGTGATGACAGCGTGACCGAGATTTAGTGAGATCATCAATGACCCAACCATCTCCAAGCTCATTGGGTAATTGAACTCAGGCATGGGGTACGAGAGAACCTTGTCCATGTTGAAAAGCATTGGTGATAGAGAGTCACACTGGCGAACCCCACAGGAAGAGTGAGAAGCCCAGTTACCAAGCATACTATACACTCGCACCAATATTGCAGACCAGGAGCAACAAAACTCTGAGTAGCCCAGCAGATGGAATCACGCTTTACGGCATCCAATGCTTTGGACATGTCGATCATCACTGCATAGAGATCCCACATCTCTTGATGGCAATTACACATAGTTACTCCTGCCGTTTACCCACACTGGGTTGAATTTTTTTTATTTTGGCATTCAGATCACTGGGCAGCAATTACATTGTGTTTGTACAGGTAAACTGACCACACAATGCTTTGTTTTAATTAGACAGTCGTATTCCCCTGGTGCGTACCAGCTTCAAGTTGACCATTTGCTGCCAGATGAAGGCCCCCACACCGAAAGAGATGCTGAGCAACAGACAAAAAGAGACAGACGCTGACCAGGCACCAACATTCACCCTAAGAGGGGTTGGAAGCTGTGGCGCTCCATGAAGACCCAGGCGAGGAATCGTTTTGCTTGCCCATGATGTGGCGCAGGTGCTAATGTGATTGCAAAAATTAGGAGTGGATGGAGTAAGTTCAGGGAATTTCTGCCATTACTAACCAACAAAGCATTACCACTGTTGACCAAGGGTAGAGTCTATCAGGCACATGCCTGATAGTGTGATGATATATGGAACTGAAACCTGGCCAGTGAAGGTAGAGGAGATGCGTTGCATGGAGAGAAATGATATGAGAATTATACGATGGATGAGTAATGTCAGTCTTAAAGTCGGATGACTTCAGAGGAAGATTAAATCTGTGCAGAAGGGTAAACTTCAATGATATGGCCACGTTGAAAGAATGGATGAGAGTTCTGGGGTTAGTAGATGTAGAACAGTTGAGGTAGCAGGTTCAGTTCACAAGGAAAACATGCAAGGTAGTGATAAAGATAACAATACACATGAAAAAATTATGGCATATATAGAAAACACTTGATGATCTAAGAAAGAATCTTTTTAAATTTTTAAAATCTGACTAAAAATAAGGAAGTTATGACTATTTTTGTGCCTCGCAGGATTGGATATTTTTCCCTCTTAAGACCATATGCGATTTGTAACTTACAAAATAAAATAAAGAAACCTTTTTACAACAACAACAACGAAAGGGGTTTATTCAGATTAAAGGTTACCAATACCGTTTGGTATAGGTGGAAGAAAATTGGACAGTGTCCAAGAGAAAAAAAGGAAAATAAGTTCTTAGGGCTCAGCAAATATCTTCAGGCGAAGATAGTAGGTGGTGTGAGCATCCAGTGGTCAAGGAGGCAGGAGAGAGAAGGTGTTTCCTCGTTGTTTGCCGGAGTCGCTCTGAGGCGATCCTTTTTGGCTGATGCCAGGGTATCGTCTGCTCATTGTCTGCAATATCCTAAGGGAGCTGAAGTAGTCCCTTAGGGAACTAATGACATCAATGCGCCCTGCAAGCTGATTGGCCAAACCAGCTCACAGGGACACTGATATGCATTACTAAGTAAATCTAATTTATGACTGCTACAGTTTCGTCACATTTTTTACACTAATTTTTCCATAAAGATTAAACAATGACATTTGCCATATAAGAGTATTTTTTTACAATGAATCAGAATATGTCCCTGAAAATCTCCAGAAATTAATGGTTTCCAAGTAATCTGAAGTAAATGCTGCAATACCTTAAAAATACCATGTATCCATTAAAAAAAAGAAGTTAGAGAACTGAAAGTTGAATTGTAATACATTTTATGTACAAGAAACTAAAATCTAATACTAGGACTGTTTAAAAATGAATATATTGCAAGATTTCTTTCGTATTATTGTAGATTAACCCCTTCTGCTAAATCGCCCCTTTGCCTCCCCAAAATATGAGATTCTACCTTTTTTTAGGCAATTACATGTAAACACCCTGAAAAACTTGGTAGAAAAAAACAAACAAAACCTATTATTTTAAAATTTAGAATGGGGATTAGTTTCAAATATAAATTTAATGTAAAATAATCCCCCATTTCAAGGCCATTCTAGCGTTTTAGGGCAGATACCATTGTTTTCTATGGGTAATAAATCCTGTGTGTTTTTCTTCTTTTTTTTAAGGGAGGGGGGGGGGCTCTCCTTTATTTATTTCTTATTTTTAAACGATTATGTGTGGTTGTAAGAGGGTTTTTGTGGGAGGAGGGGGGGGGCTTGCCACTCTGACCGGGTTAGTGGTTGGGCTAAGGGCAATTACGTGTGAACACCCTGAAAACTAAGCATTCCGGGCCATTCTAGTGTTTTTAGGGCAATTAATCAATTTTTTTCTATGAGAAACAAATCCAGTGAGTTTTTCTTTATGGAGTCTACTTTTTTTTCCTTTTTTTTTTTTAGACGATTATGTGTGGTTTTAATGGGATTTTTGTAGGATTGGGGGCTTTTAACTCTGACTTGGGGTTAGTGATAAGATTAAGGAAGGGGCTTTGTTTTGGATAGAGGTTGTCATTTGGACTTAGTGTTAGGGTTATGGGAGTTTTTGTTAGGAGTGGCTTGTCACTCGAACCTAGAGTTCGTGGTAGAGTAATTATTTTATATCAAGTTTTCAGCTTGAAAAAATATTTTTAAAATTGAACTAAAAGGCAAGAATGGCCGGGAAATGGGAGATCATTTTACGTTAAATTTATATGCAAAATTGATACCCCCACTCTCAATTATAAATTATTTTTTGTTATCTTTTTTTCCTTTTCCGCTAATTAATAGCCTAATAAAAGTAGAATCTTATTTTTTTTCTTTAATTGGCAACTAGAAGGTCATTATTTTACTAGAATTAAGGTTCGAACATTGAGTATACTTTAAAACCAGTATTTCTTAAAGTATTATTTATAAAAGAACCACAAACCGCATTAACTTTTTTAATTACAAAAAGTATTTTTGTCTTTCTTTCTTTTTTTTTTTTCAAAACTCCATAAACGAATTTTACAAAGCTAACTGTTTATAAATAGCTGCTGCTGATTGATTGCTATATCAGCATACTAGCAGAAATTGTTGACTTTTGCTCAAAAAGGAACAATATTTTTTCAGATAGGGTAATTCAAAATTACTATTACCAAAAGATAAAACAACATACAATTATAATTTGAATGCATAAAAAAAGATAAAAGATTGATTTATTTACTAGTGGAAGTACGAAAAAAAATTTTTTTTAAATGTTCGATACACATCATGTTGAAGGTTTATTTTTAAGATTACAAAAAAATACCCTGACAATAATTGAAATTTATATTTTTCCTGATTGTTTGCCAAATTTCATGACGATATTCGGCATAGCCAAATGGTACGATATCTTTAAAAAAAAAAGTGACATAAATGGCCGAAAATGGCATTAACATTTTTATGACTTTATTTGCTGAAAACTCTACAAATATATAATGTAGACTATTATTTATTAAAGGATATTCATTTCTGAACAAAATGGTGGTATTTTGACGACTTAAAGTGCTTTGGTTTTTTAAAATATGATTATTTTAGTAGAACTACCTTGAAATCTGTGATTATCCAAATCGTTTTATGACCGGTGGGTATTGCTTATAAAAATGGACCGAGGGAAAGAGGGATAAATAAAGCCCTGACAGAGATAGTTAGTTTGGAAATCAATTTCTTAAAGCCATCAGATGCATGCCAGCATGATGATCACGATGATGAAAATAAAAATAGATGAAATAAAAATTCACTGAGTTTGTTCTTTGCTCAATTACAAAATTCTTATTTTTAACTTTGTATTTTTTAAAAAGAGATTAATATATATTAATATTATTTCTCTTGGTTAAAAATTGGTTGAGTACTTTTCAGTATTGAGAGATTTGTTTTCTTGTTTGTGTGTGTGTGTGTATGTATATATATATATATAATAATGATAATAATCCAGGTAAAAACATCCACAGGGTAGTAATCCAAAGAATTTCAACCGGGTTTATAAAAAATGCTCAATATCAAATAGAGCTTTATATATGATTATTTTTATTTACACAGACATGTACAAAATCTGCGACACAGTGTCGCAGATTTTGTACATGTCTGTGTAAATAAAAATAATCATATATATATATATATAATATATAAAGGAGTGTTGTCTGTGGGTGTGTGTACGTATCTGTCTGTGTGTCCAGCTAAACTTTAAAAGAAAAACTACAAAAGACACACCCGCAAAGCTAATATATTCTTTTTTCAGCATTGCCTCAGACAAAATACAGTCATATTTTTTCTGAAAATATTTATTCTTTTTGGGGTCAACTGGAACAGAATTAATCAGGGGGAGGGTGACATTTAGAGCACCTTTTTAATATTATCATGTTGTAATTTGGAAAGAAATTACAGAATTATTAGCGTTCCTCAAGAATTTAAGAAATGTTAAATAACACCTGAAGAATTAGCGTTTCTCTTTGGATTATTGTCCTTATCAACATACTTTCTCTTCAGATTATTTTGATAGACAAGAAACTTAGCGTTGCCCGGGCGCAATAACATAAATGTGTTTTGTTATAGTGCTGTATACTAGACAAGAAACTTGGCATAATCCGGCATTTGGTAACTGCTCTATGTTAATCAAAATGTGCTAAATACTCAAAATAGAGTTGTAATAGTATAGTATCACACATGACAACTGATACACGCTTAATCCAAAAGTACTTAATACTTTAGATAAAGCAGGTACGCTTAATAATACAGTATTACACATCCTAAGTGGTATATGCTTAATACACAAGTGTTCAACACCCTCGATAGAGCAGGTGTCTTTAATAGTACAGTATTACACTTGGTATATGCTAGATCCCAAAGTGCTCAATACCCTAGATAGAGCAAGTGTGCGTTTAATAATACAGTATTACACTTAGCAAGTGGTATATGCTTAATTCAATACTGCTCAATACCATAGATAAAGCAGGGGTGTTTAATAATACAGTATTACACTTAGTCAGCGGTATATGCTTAATCTGAAACTGCTCAATACCCTAGATAGGTGTCTGAAATAATACAGTAGTACACTTGGCAAGTGGTATATCCTGAATCCAATAGTGGTCAATATCCTAGATAGACCAGGTGTGTGTAATAATACTATAGTACATTTGATAAGTAGTAGATGCTAAATCTGAAAGTGCTCACTGCCCTAAATAGAGCAGATATGGGTAATAATACAGTATTACAATTAGTAACTGTTATATGCTGAATACAAAAGTGCTCATTAACCTGAATAGAGCAGGTGTGTTTAATAATACAGTAGTATACTTGGTAAGTAGTAGATGCGTAATCTGAATGTGCTCAATACCATAAAGAGAGCCTATGTGTGTTATAATACAGTATCACACTTAGTAAGTGGTATGTGCTGATTCAGAAAGTACTCAATAAACTAGATAGAGCAGGTGTGTGTAATAATACAGTATTATACTTGGTAAGTTGAATATGCTGAATCGATAGATGCGCAATACCCTAAATAGATCGGGTAGTATAAGTAGTAAACTTAGTAAGTGGTATAAGTTTGATGAAGAAGGGGAAGGCAAGAAACTCGGCATTGCTTGGGAATACATCAACACAAATATGTGGTTTATTATAGTAGCAATACCCACCGACCATAAAACGGTTTGGATAATCACAGATTTCAAGGTAGTTCTACTAAAATAGTCATTTTTTTAAAACCAAAGCACTTTAAGTCCTCAAAATAACACCATTTTGTTTGAAAATGAATATCCTTTCACATGTATTAATAATAATTAAAAAAAATTAAAATATTATTTCTTAGATCATCAAGCTCTTTCTATATATGCCATTATTGAGATATTTTAAGCAATTCAAATTTTTTCATGTGTATTGCTAGTTACAGTTTTCTAAATTTATTGTAGATTTCAATAGTGAGATTGAATTGTAAATTAATTCTTTTTTTATGAGGAGATAATAATGGAGAATAGTTTTTAGATGAAAGTGATATTACTTAAAATGATGACCAATATTGAAAGACCAATTTTCTCCTGATTGCTAACGTTTTGCCATAAAATTTGATAATTTTCTTTAGAATTTTGTAGGTAAAGGTTAGTTTCATTTTCTATCTTTGTGTTTCCATTTAGTTGCAGTAAACAAGATGTGCCTGCTAATAAACAATATACTTATTTTACATTAAACATCAAAATAACTTCAAGAAAAAAGATGTAAAAAGGTGACATTTTAATGACATCATTTCAACCTGTTGAAAAGCATATTTGATAAAGTGATTATGAATTGACTGAAAGCATTTAAATCTAAATTGTTTTTTTCATATATATTTCTCATATATATATAGAGATATATTTTTAACTATTTAACTGTTTTTCACCTACAGACGACGTCGTTTTGGGCTCTCTTACCCTCATCAGTGTAAGAGTGGCTGTTACGGGCGGTCGCATGGGCTCGAATGCTGTTCGTAGATTCAGTCTAGAATAACGAGACAAATGCTCAGGACCACACGGCCGCCAGAAATTGACACAGACAGTAATTGAAATTAAAGGTACACTTACTGGAGAAGCGGGGAAGAGTCATTGTCGTCTACAGTGGTCGACGCTTGAGCAGAACTAGCTTATAGCAGAAATGACAACAAACATTTCAATTTCAAACAGTGCTCTACTTTTAAGACTATTACATCTTTAAAGGGACTTTTAGCTATAAATATTTTTAAATATTAAAGTGTTTTTAACCTACAGACGACTTCGTTTCGGGTTCTCTTACCCACATGTATATATATATACTAGCATGGCTATTCAGCATTGCCCAGGGACATAAAAACAAAATAGAAGAGTTAAAACGCTTGTGTAACATCTTTCTTTAAAAAATTTTAACTATAAATACCTCTCTCTATCTATACCTCTCTATCTTTCTCTCTTTCACTTCCCCCTCTCTCCTCCCTACCCATTTCCTCTCTCTTATTTTAATGTATTAAAAATAATAATAAAAATGTAAGAATTTCAGCTGAGCCTCCAGTTTTAAAGTTATTGCTCCTGGACAACACCGAGTTTCTTGTTTTCCCACTCTACAATGCAACACATATTTGTTTTAATGCATGCCCGTTTTTGTCATACCTCTCTCAACCACAACACTAACACAAATCCAACAGTATATAATTTAATACTTACTTTGTAAGGGAATCTTTTCCCAAGAATAGCAATAACTTCTTCAAGTTTCTTAATATTACCAGTGACAAATGTAATTGCAGCCATATTCTCTCAGCTAAAAGAAAATAATAAATACATATTGAAATTATTTTTTAATTTTGCAAGTCATCAATTTTTTTGGTCAAATATAAATTTGCAAGTCATCAATTTTTTTTGGTCAAATATAAATTTTCAAGTCATCAATTTTTTTTGGTCAAATATAAATTTGCAAGTCATCAATTTTTTTTGCTCAAATATAAATTTGTAAGTCATCAATTTTTTTTAAGTCAAATATTAATTTGCAAGTCATCAATTTTCTTTTATCAAATATAAATTTGCAAGTCATTAAATCAACAAAAAATATTTTGTTTTCATTCATGGTAATCCATTAAAAGATGGTTTTTTTTCTGCATAAGAGTTCAAGTGTGGCACAAGGCTGAGTTTAAGGAGTGGATTCCCTTGTTGATAGAAAATGTTTTGGCTTTTCTTCAATTGGTGATACATCACACATCTGGAATTGATCATAACTCTTTGCTTTTAGCATAATGGGAATATAATGTTTGAAAGAAAGACCCCATTAGAGTTGGATTATAAAGTTTCATAATTGAATAATTATCTATTATCTGGGCTATATCACTGTAGACTTCTGGGTATATATTCTCTGCAAGAGCTTAGGATCTATTTAGTAGAACCCATGTAAAGAGCTTCCTCATGATGTTTAGTAGCATTCCCAGCCTGTCAGCCATTACGGTGCGACATTGACGAATTTGTACCTTAATTCGTTAAACTCGCAATTTCTCGCCTATTTCTGGGCCAATTCTTTTAATATATATATATGGTAGAAAAGAAAAGTAAATAATCTTTCCAAATATATAATTTGTATGTGCTGAATTATTGAATTATTCTTTACGGCGAGTTAAAACGGTGTTTACTTATAAGTCGAAAATACAGAATATGAACACATATGTATAGCTCTTAATTTGAAAATTATTATATCTTTAAATGAATATTCGACATAGTAAATATAAATGGTGGTTGATGCCGCAGACTTTGCTTGATATATATTGAAATACAGATGTTATGAAAAGCTAAGCTAGTTAAAAAAAAAAAAAAAGAAAAAAAACTATTTACATTTGAAAATTTTAAATGTGCAAAATTCGTAACATCACACTAGCACCTGCTCCACCCTGTGCTCCAATGGCATCACCAAGGTAACAAAACTTCTCAACAACCTCAATAGCTTCGCCATCCATATATGATATATGATTTCTCATCCATCTCTGTTGTCTTACAATTCTTGCACACAAACTGGTTATCCTTTCTCAACCTACCAGTAATTCCACTGCACTTCTTATGTACCTAATGTTTACAGGTACCATAAAACAGGGTGACGGGACAATTTTTTGAAAAACCACTTCACAAGAAAATTTTTAATAGTTTTCAGAAGCGTGTAATTGGCTAAAAAGTTCCATCTTGGTTAGAGAAAGCAGGTCATATAAGTATTTTTCATGTCCCACCCATTCTCTGTCTATTTTTTTATAAAAACTGAGTTGTCCCAAGTCACCCCCACCCGGGGTAACTTGAGACTAGAGATGGGCGGTTTTACCGAAAAACCGCGGTTTTTCGGTTTCGTCTCCATACCGAATACCGAATCGTTTTTTTTTTTTAAACCGTAACCGTTCGGTATTGTGTTTTTACTACAGTAAGCCACCATATACAAGGAAACACGGTTGAAAAGATTTTCCGATTTGAATAAAATTGAATATTACCAAAAAATGTTATATTAGTAAGAGGACAGATTGAACAAATATATGATAAAAACATTTAATGTACTTAGCAATACACATCGACCAGAAAACGGTTTGGATAATCACATATTTGAGGGTAGTTCTATTAAAATAGTCATATCTTAAAAACTAAAGGACTTTAAGAGCTCAAAATACCATCATTTTGTTAGGAAATGAATATCCTTACATTTTTCGTACCCCAACTAGTAAATAAATTAATCTTTCATCTTTTTTTATGCATTAAAATTATAATTGTACGTTGTTTTGTCTTTCGGTAATAGTAATTTTAAATTATCTTATCCTAAAAAATATTGTCCTTTTTTTGAGCGAAAGTCAACAATGGCTGATATAACAATCAATCAGCAGCAGCGTCTTGTAAAGCTTTGTAAAATTCGTTTATAAACTTCTTTAAAAGTAAGATAAAAATACTTTTTGTGCTTAAAAAAGTTAATCCTATTTGGTTCTTTTATAAAAAATACTGGTTTTCACTCAACTTTCGAACTTCTAGTAGTAATGACTTTCTAGTCCCAATTTAAAAAAAAATTAAGATTCTACTTTTTTAGGCGATTACGTCTTAAAGTCTTGGCGAAAAAAAGAAAAAAACAAAACAACAAAAAATAGTTTAGAATTTAGAGTGGGGGATCAGTTTCGCATATAAATTTAATGTAAAATGATCTCCGATTTCCCGGCCATTCTTGCCTTTTAGTGAAATTTATAAAATAAATAATTACTCTACCATTAACTTTAGGTACGACTAACAAGCCCACCTCCTAAAAATGCCTTCTTGAACGTATCGTACCATTAACCTTAAATATGAGTGGCAAGCCACCCCTAAAAAACTCCCTTAACCCTAACACTAAGTCCGAATGGCAACCTCCATCCAAAACAAAACCCCTTCCTTAACCTTATCACTAACGCTAAGTCTGAGTAGGAAGCCCTTATCCTACAAAAAAGCCCATTAAAACCACACATAATCATCTAAAAAAAAAAAAAAAAAAAAGCAGACGCCCATAAAAAAACGCACAGGATTTATTTGCCATAGAAAAAAATTGATTAATGCCCTAAAGCGCTAGAATGGCCCGGAAATGGTGAATTATTCTACATTAAATATATGTGAAACTAATCCCCCACTCGAAATTCTAAATGAATTGTTTTTTTTTCTTTCTGCTAAGTTTTCAGGGTGTTCACACTTAATTGCCCCTAGCCCTACCACTAACCTTAAGTTCAAGTGGTAAGCCCCCCTCCTCCCACAAAGACCCTCATAATCGTCTAAAAAAAGAAAAGAAAAAACAAAACAAGAAAAACGCACAAGATTTATCTCCCATAGAAAAAATAATTAACTGTCCTAAAACGCTAGAATGGCCTTGAAATGGGGGATTATTTTATGTGAAACTGATCCCCACTTTAAATTCTAAAATAATTGTTTTTGTTTCTTTCTTTCTTCCAAGTTTTTCAGTGTGTTAACATGTAATTGCTTAAATAAAAAAAAAGTAGAATCTCATATTTTGGGGAGATAAGGGGGTGAGTTAGCAGAAGGTGTAAATCTACAATAATGCTAAAGAAATCTTGCAATATATTCATTTTTAAACAGTCCTAGTATTAGATTTTAGTTTCTTGTACATAAAATGTATTACAATTCAACTTTGAGTTTTCTAACTTCTTTCTTTTAATGGATTCATGGTATTTTTAAGGTATTGCAGCATATTTATGTGCACTTAGTGCAGATTACTTGGAAACCATTAATTTCTGGAGATTTTCAGTGGCATATTCTGATTCCTTGTACAAAAATACACTTATATGGTAAATTTCATTGCTTAATCTTGTGTTTTAACAAAGATATAACATTTTTACTGAAAAATTAGTGTAAAAAATGTGACGAAACGCATATGGTCTTAAAGAGGGGAAAATATCCAATTGTGTGAGGCACAAAAATAGTCATAACTTCCTTATTTTTAGTCAGATTTAAAAAATTTAAAAAGATTCTTTCTTAGATCATCAAGCTCTTTATATATATGCAGATATTTAAGCAATGTAAATTTTTTCATGTGTATTGCTACTTGTAGGAAGAAATCTTTGTTTACAGTTTGTTTATCATTAACATTTTGAATTTTCAAATGAAAAAAAAGAAATACAACAGACAACATGACATCGTATTTTTAGCATAAACTATTTTCAAATGAAAAAGAAAAAATCAAACGCGTTACGTATGATGTCGAAAATCTATTTGATTCAACTCAAAATTGTAAAATAATTATTTGTTTGTTTCAGAGTTATCTAAAAAAATAAGTTATTAAAATGAAATTTAAAAAAAATACTTGTAAAAGTAAATAAACGAAAAGTAGTGAGCGAGTATAAACATTTAAAAAGAAAAAAAGTAGTTGCCAATGCTAGTATCATTTTATTCGGATTTTTAAAATTATTTTAAACATTAGGCATTTCATAGTTTACTTTTGAAAAGCCACTTCATACATAAATTGTCATTTCTAGAGAACTATCTCTCAACTACCGTTTTCTCTCCCAAAAATGGGTTATTCAAAAAGTAGACTATGCAACGATTTATATTTTACTAAATTGTTAATATGGTATTTATTTAGAGTTGACAATTTATTCGAAAGTTTAATTATTAAACTTTAATCCAAGTCATGAATTCTATGACTAAAATTACCTTAAAGCTTAAAAAATGACTTTAGGTGAATTAATAATCTCTACTTTTTTTTAACCATCCTTCCTTTTCCTTTGGCGCGGTTTTCGGGTGTACTACTAGTCTTTTACGCATGTCTATAAAGTTTTATTACCCTGTCTTAAAAACAAATATTAACCCCAACACGCACCAGTTGACAGAACTTCGAGCACACAAAATGACAGACATCCCAACAGTCAACACCGGCAATTCGAGAAGTATATGGTGTGTTTATTTTACGCTACAAGACACAATGTCTTGCAAACATTTTCACCTATTAAAAAATTAAAATTTTTATCTGTCAAATAATTTTGACAATATTTCATTTTCATCATCATTTTTGCTTAATTTTATTTGTAAAATTATTTTGTTTGTTTAAATAAATTTTCGTTTTTTAATTTCTTGCATTTCTGAGTTATATTTTAGCTTCTGATGGGTTAAAAAATTAGATAGAATGTATATTCAAACTCAGTTTTATTCTTCAGAAATCTTTCATGAATCTTTGGTCACTGTTTTAACGAGTTAACTGTTGAAAAGGTATCAGAACTTTGATTACAACAGTCAACACCTTAAAACTTATATGATTCATATCATGGAGAATGATTCAGTCACAAAATTATCGAAACAGTGGCATAATTCAACTAAACGTTGAATAATAAGTAATTATCACACAAGACAATGAATAGCTTCCATAGTAAAAAATAATTTTTAAAAAAACCGAAAAACCGAACCGTAAACCGAGGTTTTAAGGGAAAAAAAACGAAACGATACCGAAACCAAAATTTCAAAACCGCCCAACTCTAATATATATATATATATATAAATATATATATATATATATATATATATATATATATATATAAATATATATATATATATAGGCCACCTTGATTTTCTAAGTACTCGGCGTTGTCCGGGAGAAAAGTGCTCAATATCCTAGATAGAGCTGCTGTAGTGATAGATTTGTATGATATTTAAACAGCATATACGCTTCTTTTCGGGCTATTGTGCAGATGAAAAGGAGGGGAAATCGGTAAGAATGCTTTTAGTAGTGCTCTGTATGCCTTTTTGATTTTCAAAGTACTCGGCGTTGTCCGGGAGAAAAGTGCTCAATATCCTAGATAGCGCTACTTTAGTGATAGGTTTGGAAAATATTTTAACGCCATCTTCGTTCCCCTTTGGACTATTTCGCAGATCAGAAGGAGATAGGATACCTAAGTGATTTCAGTAGTCCTCAAGAGGCCTCCTTAATTATCAAAGTACTCGGCGTTGTCCGGGAGAAAAGTGCTCAATGTCCTAGATAGAGCTACTGTAGTGATAGGTTTGGAAAATATTTTAACGCCATCTTCGTTCCCTTTTGGACTATTTCGCAGATCAGAAGGCGAGAGGATACCTAAGTGATTTCAGTAGTCCTATCGGAAATATATATATACATATATCTCTATATATATATATAGAGAGAGAGAGTAATATATATACATATATCTATATATATATATATAGAGAGAGAGAGTAATATATATACATATATCTATATATATATATATAGAGAGAGAGAGAGTAATATATATACATATATCTATATATATATATATATAGAGAGAGAAATATATATACATATATATATAGAAATATATATATCTATATATATATAGAAATATATATATATATAGAAATATATATATATATCTATATATATATAGAAATATATATATATATAGAAATATATATATATATAGAAATATATATATATAGAAATATATATATATAGAAATATATATATATAGAATATATATTATATAGAAATATATATATAGAAATATATATATATAGAAATATATATATATAGAAATATATATATATATAGAAATATATATATATATAGAAATATATATATATATAGAAATATATATATATATAGAAATATATATATATAGAGAAATATATATATATATAGAAATATATATATATATATATAGAAATATATATATATATAGAAATATATATATATATAGAAATATATTTGTGTTATAATGGAATAATTCCAGGAGGAAATCCGGGTATGAGAGCTCAATGTAGTAAACAGAGCAATAATAACATAAAATATAATAACACGAAATCACATAATTGTCGATGCAATAATTTATTTCAACCGTTCGGTTTTTTCAAGCATCACTCAGACAATTACATTTTTGAGACTGATAGAAAATTGAATTTCCCTACCACAGTTCCAATATAATCAGAGATGGTGGTGGTAGCAACCAATTTGATACATCTTTTATAGAGAGGGGGAAATTTAAAACTTATATTTAACTATGGCGGGCGAAGGGGAGGGATCTTTAAGTTAATCAACTAAAAACTGCCGTGTCAAAATTATGACACATACGACTTGGCGATATCATACATATAGGCAACTTTACTCACGCGCATACACAAAACTAAATACGCACACATCCTATGCGCACGCACATACATAATCTCACTCGCACATTATCATAACTAAACATAATCACATACGCAACTTTTTATTCATCTCTAGCCAGAATGCGTCCGGCGAAACTCGTGTTCTCAAATTCGGTTGGAGAAAAGAAAGAAAGAAACAATTAACAGGCCCGAGAAGAAATAGACAGAC
>OY744540.1:42753207-42760707 GCA_963556195.1 Sepiola atlantica
AATGAAAAAAAGAGAAATACGACAGACAACATGACATCGTATTTTTAGCATAAACTATTTTCAAATGAAAAAGAAAAAATCAAACGCGTTCCGTATGATGTCGAAAATCTATTTGATTCAACTCAAAATTGTAAAATAATTATTTGTTTGTTTCAGAGTTATCTAAAAAAATAAGTTATCAAAATGAAATTAAAAAAAAATACTTGTAAAAGTAAATAAACGAAAAGTAGTGAGTAAGTATAAACATTTAAAAAGAAAAAAAGTAGTTGCCAATGATAGTGTCACTTTATTCGGATTTTTAAAATTATTTTAAACATTAGGCATTTCATTGTTTACTTTTGAAAAGCCACTTCATACATAAATTGTCATTTCTAGAGAACTATCTCTCAACTATACCGTTTTCTCTCCCAAAAATGGGTTATTCAAAAAGTAGACTATGCAACGATTTATATTTTACTAAATTGTTAATATGGTATTTATTTAGAGTTGACAATTTATTCGAAAGTTTAATTATTAAACTTTAATCCAAATCATGAATTCTATGACTAAAATTACCTTAAAGCTTAAAAAATGACTTTAGGTGAATTAATAATCTCTACTTTTTTTTTAACCATCCTTCCTTTTCCCTTGGCGCGGTTTTTGGGCGTACTACTAGTCTTTTACGCATGTCTATAAAGTTTTATTACCCTGTCTTAAAAACAAATATTAACCTCAACACGCACCAGTTGACAGAACTTCGAGCACACAAAATGACAGACATCCCAACAGTCAACACCGGCAATTCGAGAAGTATATGGTGTGTTTATTTTACATGACAAGACAACGTCTTGCAAACATTTTCACCTATTAAAAAATTAAAATTTTTATCTGTCAAATAATTTTGACAATATTTCATTTTCATCATCATTTTTGCTTAATTTTATTTGTAAAAAATTATTTTGTTTGTTTAAATAAATTTTCGTTTTTTAATTTCTTGCATTTCTGAGTTATATTTTAGCTTCTGATGGGTTAAAGAATTAGATAGAATGTATATTCAAACTCAGTTTTATTCTTCAGAAATCTTTCATGAATCTTTGGTCACTGTTTTAACGAGTTAACTGTTAAAAAGATATCAGAACTTTGATTACAACAGTCAACACCTTAAAACTTATATGATTCATATCATGGAGAATGATTCAGTCACAAAATTATCGAAACAGTGGCATAATTCAACTAAACGTTGAATAATAACTAATCATCACACAAGAGAATGAATAGCTTCCATAGTAAAAAATTTTTTTTCAAAAAAACCGAAAAACCGAACCGTAAACCGAGGTTTTAAAGGAAAAAAACCGAAACCGATACCGAAACCAAAATTTCAAAACCGCCCAACTCTAATATAGAGAGAGAGAGAAATATATATATATATATATATAGAAATATATATATATATATATATATATAGAAATATATATATATATATAGAAATATATATATATATATAGAGAGAAATATATATATATATATAGAAATATATATATATATATATAGAAATATATATATATATATATATATATATATATATATAGAAATATATATATATATATATATATATATATATATAGAAATATATATATATATATATATATATATATATATATAGAAATATATATATATAGAAATATATATATATATATATATATATATATATATATATATATAGAAATATATATATATATATATATATATATATATATATATATATATAGAAATATATATATATATATATATATATATATATAGAAATATATATATATATATATAGAAATATATATATATATATATATATATATATATAGAAATATATATATATATATATAGAAATATATATATATATATATATATATATATATAGAAATATATATATATATATATAGAAATATATATATATATATATATATATATAGAAATATATATATATATATATATATATATATAGAAATATATATATATATATATATATATATATATAGAAATATATATATATATATATTAAAGTATATTATATATAGAGAAATATATATATAGTGAGAGAAATATATATAGAGAAATATATATATATGTATGTATATATATATATATATATAGAAATATATATAGAGAGAAATATATATATATATATATATATATATAGAAATATATATATATAGAAATATATATACATATATATATAAATATATATATATATATATATATATATATATAAAGAGAGAGAGAAATATATATATATATATACAGGGTGTTTCAAAAGTCTTGGGAACATAACGATTTTTAATAACTCAAAAACTATTAGGAGTTGAAAAATGAAATTGGTACCGTTGGAAAGGTTAAAGTTTCAAGTTTTGTGGGGAATCTTCAAAGTTGCTCAATATGAGCACCATTCGTCACACGGCAGACATCTAGTCGATAGTCCATTTCCTGCCAAACGTGTTCCCGCATCTTGACGTCAATGGTTCCCACAACTGCCGTTACTCGAGCCTTTAGTTCGTCAATATCTCTTGGAAGGGGCGGCACATAGACTTGTTGCTTGACAAAGCCCCAAAGGAAAAAGTCACACGGGGTAAGATCTGGAGACCTAGGAGGCCAGGGCATGAGAACGTCATCACCTCGCCTAGATCTCCCAATCCATCTACCAGGCAGCCTTGTGTTAAGAAACTGCCTTACTCTAAGACTCCAGTGTGGTGGTGCACCATCTTGTTGAAAAATGAAGTAATCAGATTCTGCTTGTTCCAACTGAGCCATTAACCAGTCTTCCAGCATGTTGAGATAGGATTCACCAGTGATAGTTGCCTCTTCAAAGAAGAACGATCCATAGACACCTTTCTTGGAAATTGCACAAAACACGTTCACTTTTGGTGAATCTCGCTCGTGCTCAAGAAGTTCATGAGGATTCTCAGTACCCCATATGCGAGTGTTATGCTTGTTAACTTTGCCATTCAGATGGAAGGTCGCCTCATCGCTAAAAACAAGCCGGTCATCAAAGCCGTTATCTTCCAACTTCTCTTGCATTGCAATGCAAAAGTCACGGCGAAGTGGCTTATCAGTGTCCTTCAACTTTTGGACCAACTTGAGCTTGTAAGGTACCATTTGCAGTCGTTTCCTTAAGACATGCCAGACAGTTGCTGGAGCAAGCTGAAGTTCCCTGCTGGCTCTTCTCACTGATTTACGGGGGCTCCGCTCAAAGGCTGTCCGAACTTGCTCAACTGCATCTTCTGAAGTTGAAGGGCGACCTGTTCGCTTACTTGGGCACAAACACCCATCTTTCACAAATTTAGCATGCCATCTGACAATGGATTTCCTTTCAGGGGCTTCTTTTTTAAATTTCCTGCGAAATGCACGCTGAACACATGTCCACGATTCAGTCTTTGCAAATTGGAGGACGCAAAATGCCTTGTCTTGTTTAGAGAACGCCATTACTGCACCTGGAAAGATAACACGAAAATCATTAGTATGACCAAAAACTTGATTAAGCAAGCTTTAAATGGCACCAGTTTCATTTTTCTACCTGGAATAGTTCATGAGATATACGCATTTGTAATGTTCCCAAGACTTTTGAAACACCCTGTATATAGAAATATATATATAGAGAGAGAGAGAGAAATATATATATATATATATATATAGAAATATACATATATAGAAATATATATATATATATATATAAAAATATATATATATATATATAGAAATATATATAAAGTGGTGTACTAAAAGCGAACTTTTAGGAAAAGTAAAACCTATTGTGAAGAGTATACAGCTCAATATCCAGGATAGAGCAGGTAGAATGAAGAAGAATGGAAAGGAATTAGAGAAGCAAAAGCCAAATCATAATTCAATTCAATTGCTCAGAGCAAGGTATATTCCGCAAAAAAGGCAATTTATTCAAGTTAAATTTTCCTTAAGCCAGGCTTTTCAAAGATCAAAATCTTATCATCAGAGGAAGTCGCTGGGATAGATAAGTTGGCAAAGGCCAAGATTTAAAATTTGAAAAAATAAAATAAAAGTTGTAGGGGAAGAAACACAGGGCAAAATTCTGCCCGAATGCAAGCAAATGTCTGATTGCTAAAAAGTCCGGTGTCGAAAAGTCCAGCGGAGAGAAAGAGATGTAGATAGGTAGGTCGTTAAAAGGCCCGAAAGGTTGTGAGAGAGGATTCAAAGTTAAATTCCAAGAAGCCACAACTTCAGGTGCGGCGAAAATAGAAAATCCAAAGGGTAAAATGTCCAATAAGAGGTACGCTCGTGGATGCAGGCAGGCAGGCTCAGAAGAGAGTGAGGTGGAAAATATTCGCCATTAACAATACTTCCTGGGCAGAGATGTCAAAGAAAATGCTTTAAAATGGGAAAAAAAGGCAGCGAAAATATTTTAAAGTTAGCCTGAAGAGAAAGCCGGCTTGAAAATGAGGAAAGGCAAAAACTCTTGTGCGACCAGTAGGCAGGGAGGGAATGAGTAAGGGGTGTGGAGGGGGAGAGAGGAACGGGTACGAAGAAGGAGAAGGGGTGCGGAGAGTGAATGCGGTTAAAACTAAGAGTGTGATTGTGGGGGGTGAGTCGCATGAAAGTAGAAATTGGATGTTAGCGCGAATTAGGGTTCAACTAGAAAAGGGAAAGGATGGAGTAGGAGTAAGTCAACGAGTGCTGGGAGGGAGAGTTCAAATACCAGAATGCGTCTATGAATAGAGTTCGGGGTTTAGTTGTTTTATCAGGAGACCTTACTTATAAACAATGAGGCAAAATATATTGAAGGGTAGAATTAGAGAAGTAGTAAGAATAAAAATTAAAAATTGAAAGATTAAAAAAGTAAAAAAGTAAAATTAGAATAGAATTAAAATTAAAGATAAAAATAAGAAAATAAAAATAAAAATAAAAAATGAAAAAGAGATAATAAAATTAGTATTAGTTTTAAGCTCGCAAGGAACGTTATGGGTTGCCCGATAAGAAAATAATAATAGAATGAGGGAAAAAGTCGAAAAAATTGGAACTCGAAAATGAGTATTAGAATGAGGAAAGAGTAAATAAGACCTCGAAAGGATATCCGGAATGGGAATACCCAAGGTGGTTAAAGGTATGGGTGTAAATAATATGAGCTGTTACGGGACGCTAGTGCTTTATGGAAGAGGGAGAATTAAACTTTGAAACAAATAATTTTCAAAAAAAGGTATATGGAGGTTGATCAAGAAAATTATTAATTAGGTTAATGATGGCAGAAAGAAGCAAGAGACATACGAAGTTAAAGTAGTGACAATAGATTAAACCAGAGTGAGAATGGAGATCGCAGTTAAAAGTAAATATTATGGGGGTTAAAAGATGTAGAGTGAGGGCGGGTTAGGGGTTGAACATGGTCTGAGAGAAGTGAGCGAAGGGCGAGGTAAACTAGGGGGGAATAATCGAGGCTATTAAAAGAGTGAGAAGAATTATTTAAAAGTAAAAGCAGAAGGGGAAAAAAAAATTAGAGTGCACAGAGAGAACAGTAAGGAGTTCGATATCGGAGTGTGCAAAGGGGATTAAGAGTAGATAAGGCGAATCAACAAGTGAAAAAAGGGCTAGGGTATAATAAGAAAATGGTGGGTTAGTTATCAGGTTGAGAGGGAAGGATAGAAGTTTGGAAGTGTTGATGGGAAGCGGAAGAATGTATTAAAAGAAGTTAAAGGGGAAAGAAATGGAAGTCATACAAAAATTATACGGTTAAGGAGGTTAAGTAGAATGATTTAGGTGTTAGTGGGAGAAAGGTATTAAAGTTGAGGGAATGGTGAAGCTAACGGAGTTTATGGGTAATTTTTTAAGTTAAGAGGAGGCTAAAGGGATGAGGGGGATATATGCAGAGATTATAGAACAACAGGAATTAGAACAATCTGAAAGGAAATTCGAGATGTAGGGAGGGAAGATCCGAGATGATGGGAGGGTATTTAATCAAATGGGGGAGGGGTGTCTGGGAGATTACTATGGTTGCTATACTTGAATTTACGTTTATGCCTGCAACTGGAGATAAGTTCATTCTTAGAGTTAATAATGTTTTTAGATTTATTAGCAGTAGCTATCGTAAAGGTTTCCAAAGTACAAAGTTGGCAATGGGATGCTCCCGGGGTATATGATTTGGACTTTTTAAGTATTGACCAGTGAAGTGAATAGGGAGTATTTTTAAGATTGAGGTTTCTAATTAAATTGGAAAGTGAAGTGCCTGTGCTATTATCGTTGCTATTTTTAAAGGAATAGATATGGTTAGAGATCCGGGTCTTAATGGGGAAAGAGGACGCCCCAATATATGTGTGTATCTTGAAGGGTGGTGCTATAGTTGCATTGAGATTGCTAGTGGTATTAGATGAGATTTGGGTTTGGAGATTCGAGTTATGCGAGGGATGTTGTTTGAAGAAATAGGGCGGAGCGGATATGGGGGAAATGTGAGTTAGCCCATGGGTACTATCTATTATTTGGGGTGCTTGGTTAGAGGTATGGCTGCATAAGTGGGAGTCTTGAGGAGAAGCGGATTGGGGTTGAGGGGAGATGCAAAATTCGGGTGGAGTATGGGAAATATGATTGCTCACAACATTGGTGGAGCGGGGGAATTGTTTCACAGTACAAGCATATATTACGTCCTTCTGTACACAATTGTTGTTTAAGGGACAATCTCTGGGTTTACGGCAGTTACAAGTGGTGAGGGATGCGGTGGGTGGTTGTTGTTGGATATGTTTGATTTTCCTATTGTTAGAGGTTATGATAGTTTGTTCAATATTGGGCATAGTAGAGTAAGATATTTTAATAGAATTTTTGTTAAGAATAGTGCTATATCTGTGGGGGTGCTTAAAAGATCTGTCTAAAATTTGGAAAAATTCCTTAGAATAGGTTTTTACATTACTGCTGAAAGGCGGATTGAACCAAATGTTATTCTTTCTTCTAAGTTTTCTTCTTTGTCTGTGCGCCTGTGGGGCTGCCCGATTATCAATATTGTTAGTTCCTATGGGCTTATTAGCGTGTGTTTTGAATGTCTTAGGTGCAGATGTGTTAAACTTTTTACTTCTGTGTGTGGTCATGTTGTGCGTAATAATGCCTGAGGGTTTGTTAAAATGAGTAAAGGGGTTGCAGTTATATTTAATTTTGTGATTGTAGCCTGAGTTTAGCAAAGCATTATTGTAGAAGCTAGAATTTTGATCGAAGATAGATTTATTCGTGGATAGCTTAGAGATTCTGTTAGATACTGAGGGGACTATTGAGTTTATGATGGATTTAGGGTGGTTAGATAGGCTATGTACGTAGAAAAGGGTTAAGTTAGGTTTATGGTATGAGCTGAAGGTTCCTGAGTTAAGATCTAATGTGAGGTCAAGAAAGTTGGATATTCTTTTCTCGGGTTCCACTGTAATGGTCAAACCAAAGTTTTTGAAGAAGTTATGTAAGTTTTTGATAGTGTTATTATATTGTCTCGATCTCTCCCCAGATACAAACAAGGCATCATCCCTATACAACCCACCC